>CAJNJA010072853.1:0-21953 GCA_905231915.1 Symbiodinium necroappetens | reverse complement strand
ACTACTACTACTACTACTACTACTACCACTACTACTACTACTACCACTACCACTACTACTAATACTACTACTACTACTACTACTACTACGTACTACTACTAACCATGGCTACATACTGCTAACTACAGCACACTACGACGAACTGCTACTCCTCCTTCTCCTGCTCCTACTACTATTGCACGACGGCGTCGGCGACAACGACTACGACGATAACGACGACTACTTCTACTTCTACTACAACTTCCATTTTCACTACTCTTTCTACCGTAACTGCCAATGGAACTGCAGCTACAGCTACATCTGCAGCAATCAATGAACACTACAGCAAACACCGCTGCCGCGGCCACTGCCGCAGCACCGGTACTGGCATCGCAGGCACTACAAGCGCCGCCAAACAGTAGAACAACCACTCTAGCACCTGTTTGCCTCTCCAGGGCACCGGTGAAAGCGCCGATGTTGGCAGCACAGTTGGAGGGGACGTTCAGCGAGCCGGAACCTGATATGATATTTGCTTAGCGGACCTCAACAAGCAGAGTAGCTCCGTAGCTGATTTATAACTTATGGGGTGCTTTCCGCAAAAACAACTTCTCAGTTGAAAAAACCTGCAGCGAGGAAAGAAATGGCTGTGAAATTCGCGTATAGTAAAGCAGAAGCAAGGAACAAGTGGAGACAGAGGATGCGGTGACGCCCATAAACAGCTCCAGCGACCTGAGCCAAAATGAGAATGTTGGGGGTTGTTTCCTGCTCGTGTTTAGGGTTGGAAATTTGACAGAATGACCATGAACCTGCAAGCGTCCCGAGTTGGGGAGGAGTGGGATTTGTGCCTTGCCGGCGAAAGAGTGTACGGTCGACGCGAATTGACAGGTTCGATCTAGCCTTTCTGTTGAATTGCGGATGCTTGGCTCAGGACCTGTGGGTTCATGCATTTAAAGATTCATGCTGTGAAGCCTTCAAGTTTCAACGCTTGATCAGATTCCCTCTGAACTCGTTGCCCTACAAGGTGCAGGAGGATGCCAAGGACTCCGACAGTACAGCGCTCTTTCTCGTCGTTCAACACCTGCTTGGTCGGAGCTTTGGGTGCCAGGCATTTTGCTGGGCCCAAGCGTGTGGTTTCACAGTTTTGGGCTCACGTAGCAAAGTGAAGTCTCCATGGCTCTCGGGCACATGTTCAGGTGAAGAGCTCAGTTGTGAATGCCTTAAGGGTTTCTTGAGCTTTTTGTATGGAGATAATGGGTTTCTTCAACCCTTCCTGTCGTCCCTCTGGTTCGTAGGAGCGGCTGAGAGAACACACGCCTCCGGGGTTCAGGCCTTGTGTTTTGCTCGGGGTGCAGGGGTTGGATAGGAAGTGCATGGAAAGTAATCTGGCCGTTGACTTGCAATAGGTCCAACGCCGAGATGCGCTTCGCTGACTTGTCTCGAAATGGCCGTGGAGCCTATGCCCCAATCACATCTGAATCTGAAACATCATTACTTGATGTTAAGGTGTCCTGGGTTTGAAGCCGCTCTTGTAACCCCCCAAAAAATTGGAAACCAGATTAAGGACAGTTGTAGTGCGGAGAATCAGATTCAACATTTTTTGGTGCATCCTTGTAGACGCAGCCTCGTAAACTGTACAAGCCCCGTGCGCAAGACCCTTTCCCATGAATGCACAGCTTTTCTTGCCAGAGCAAACCGGAGATCTTGGCTACATTGCGCAATGCCAGGTGCCGACGCAACGAACCACATCCTGCAAAAACATGCGATGAGACTCCCACGACGACAAACACCAACCTGCATGTCGAATCTGAACAGCTGAACCCGAAACAACCTAAAACCGTAATCCACCACGTCTTGAAGAACAGCCTACCAAGCCCTCTTGCCGCTAGCCATTTATACTCTGCCCTGAACCGGTTCCCACCTCCCGTTTGTTCACCCGCCGAATCCGGTCATAGTCACAAGCGACGGTGACAAACTTGACGAAGGAACCCGTCGTCAAGACCCACCCTGTTGCCTGGCGTGGGCAGTTCCAGAATATAGGAAAATTTTGTGGTAATGGGATGCTTCAAGTTAATGCAGCATGCAACGAACCCCAGAAGAGACCCCTAATTTCAAGACCCCCCGTCCCACTCTCTCCGGTCCCTCTGTCTGTCTCTCTTGCTTGCTTGCTTTCTTGCTTGCTGGCTCAAGGTGTAGCAAGGGGCATCGCTGCCCCTCCTTTCCCACGAACAGGACCAGTCCGACTTGCGTCTTGCGCGCTGTTCGGCGTGAAACTTCGTCTTAACACCTTTATAACCCACACCTGAAAGCCAGTCCCCCGCCTCAACCCGAACAAAAGTCTTGCCTGCCTAACCTGAAACCCCCCGACCCTGAACCTGGCTTCGGCGCGAGGTTCAGGGCACACAACCACAGCACAACAAGCTGACTACCAAAACTGTTGCAGGCCTCTTCAGTTGGTTTAGTATTTTAAGCCGAAACACCGCGTACCGCCTTCTACAGCTGTGGCTGGCGTCGCAGCTCTCATTGCCGCTGCTGGCTCAGTCGGGTCCACGGCAATGGCGTCCCCCGGTTCCACGCCGAGGTCCAGTCCGCTAGGCAGGCGCCAGCGGTAAGCTCACCTTGGTGGTATAGGACTGGCCGTCACGGCACTTTCTCGATCAGGGCCCCCTGTCGCAGGGGTTGGTCCTCCGTGTCAATGTCGTCCTCTGCCTCCAGGGCGGCGTCGTCGGTGGCCTCGGGCAGCTTGTGGGCTTTGCGATCGGCTCCTCCATCCTCTTCTTCGCTGGTATCCCCTGGCTGGGGCTGCGTCCCCGGTGGCTCGGGTAGTTCAGGCAGTGCAGGAGCGAGGGTTTGTTTCCACACCCCCCGGCCAAGCTGTCCCACAGCGCTGTAGCTTCGTCCGCGGAGCCCCTCTGGATCTGGCAGGTTGGAGCCTCTGTCTCCCCCTTCCCATAACGGAGGTGACGTCCTCGGGCTCCGCCGATGCCATGTGCAACGCCTGCAACGCCTTGGGCTCACCACTTTGTTCAGGGGAAGGTCACAGTGGGCTCCGGGACGTGTCATCCTCCAGCAAGCAGGTTGTCGATGGTCAGCTGGATAAGCCCCACGCGCTGGCAAACCGCGAGCGATTCAAGAGCCACCCGAGTCTCCGCTCGAGGGGTGTCCTCTCTCTCCTCATGCAGGGCCTCCGCGGCTCTCAACCCGGCCGCTTGCCTCTTCCCCCTCAGCCTTGCCGCTCTTCTGCCGCGATTGCCGAAATACCTGTTTGGCTTCTGCGAGCTCTTCCTGCCCATCGCCCCTGCCAAGGACCCAACGGTCCAGTACGGTGACCGCAGCTGTCCGGGACGGGAGCTTGACATTAACTTTGTGACCGCATTAGCGACCCCACTCAACAGGTATTTCGCCTGGCTTCATGCTTGGGAATCTTGGGAGCTGTACCTCCAACGTGCCAGAGCTCTACGGCTTGACCGTGCTAGCGGCATCCCGAGGGAGAAAGCATAATATGCATACTTCCATGGCAGTGGGCAACCCACGGGGTTCTCCCCAAAGTCAGTATAGCCAAACAACGGGGGTGCCGTCCTCACAGCAAGCTCTGGAAGCGAGCCCGCACGCCAGTACATCGGCCGAGTACAGCCCCGCGAAACGATGTCGGGCAAGACAGATCAAGCATGGAGGCCCTTCGAGAGGTGCTGCGAGGGGAGCGAGCCGCCCTGGAAAAGGGGGTTGAAATGCAGCACCGCCAGACGCTGCAGGCGGTGAGCTGAGCGCCCCCAAGCAACAGCCCAGAGCCGTGGACTGGAACAGCGGTTCGGTGGGCGCCCGCGAAAATCGCATCCGCGAGGAAGTTGACCCCAAGACGAGCCAACCGCCCCGCGGCGAGGGGGGAGACACCCCAAGAAAGAAGCCCTGACACGACCGCCGCGCTCCCAGGCAAACACCCACCCGGCACTGCAGCTCAGTTTCAATGTGGAAGAGCTCACGGCCTTGCTGTACGCATCAAAATGGCTATAAGCTATTACACACACACACACAGAGTCTAAAATCAAATTCAAGCCTCAAGAGAAATTTGTAGATCCAAGGCACAAGCGGTTCCAGCATCCCTACAGGAGACAAGTCATAGCATGCGTACTATTTAGGCTTGGGACCAGGAATTATGCCAGTGTAGGTCCCTGCACACTGTGGTAGAACACCACGACGACCAGATCGACCGGGAGACCATCAGGTAACCTCCGGGCATCACCGACCACCCGGAGACCACCAGAAGACCAGCAAAACAAACAGCGGAAGACCACCAGGAGACCACTGCCAAAATGCTTTCGCCCAAGTGCTGGCGGGATGCTCCCCCCATGTACTGCCGGGATTCGATTGGAATTTGTGTTTTATTGATTGCACTTGCCGGACGACGCGGTCGCAGGGATCGCGTCCAAATAAGGGGGGCCATGAACGCAAACTATGCACCGCGCCAGTGCGAGCCGCATCGGGGAACCTCCATGCAGGCGCGCCTGGCGGGCACACTAGCCAACACGTTAGAGCCCCAAAACGAGTCTAGCACACTCTTTGGGGAACACTTTACAGATAACTGAAGTTAACAAACCTCCAAGCTCAGGCCCTCAGTCGTGCCTGGGCGACGTCGATCACGCAAAGGACATCGCCAGCCTTGGATGTACAAAGAGCGAACATTCGGGGGGCTGGGATAAGAGTTTCGGTACCAAGGGAGTTGTTGGATCGAGGCAGGGTTGTTGTTTCAGTTCCCAGAGATCCGGAAGCAAAAACCGAGTTGGGGTTGTACCTCAGTCAGGGATTAAAACATATCAATGCCGGGGCTCCTTTCTTGCGAAACCAACACCCAGAACTCAAAAGCCTTCGATCCCATCGCTCGGCATGCCCTTTTCCAGTAAATAAAACAGAAACTGACTGCTCGCTGCACTGAGTCCATGACCTCTAGCAACCATCAACAAGTGCGGATTGCTCGAATCCAGACTCGTGAGCTCCATAACTCCGTAGAACCATCAGCGTCCGGCAAACAGCCACACGTGTAAACTCATGCCCTCACCCCAGCAACGATACTTGCAGCTTGCCCACGGCACGGCTGATGTGGGCAAGGCCCACTGTCTGAAGCTCCTTCGATTTGTTCGCTTTGTCACGGTAGTGAGTGCCTTCAACTCTTCGTCCAGGGTCTGAAAGATCACGGACTTGAGACTACTGGTGAACAGTGGCTCGCAATTCGTGCCAAGCTTTAGGACATCTGTCTCTACTCAGTAACCTAGACCCAGATTTCAAAACTTCGTAGGAAGCCTATGCTGCTAAGGAATGCGGAGCCAATCGTTTTCGCGCAGGTGGAGCTTCGCGGCTAAGGAATCCTTGTAGTCTCGTGGCCCCAGACTGTAGAACTCAGATCACAGCAAGCCTTTGAAAAGCCCCGGCCGGCTCCGCATTTCTTCTTGTTGTTTTCCAACTTCTGGACTGCTTTGAAGAGAAGGATTGATGCGGCCCCCACAGCTCTTCAACTTGAAGCAATAGCGTTACCCCGTGTCGATGCCTTCGACGTGGTCAACTCGCTGCGGAGTACCTGCCACGCTCGTGGGCCCACACCTAGTCGCAAGTGGGGGCCCGTGGGGCTCGAGCGCACCCTTGGGATTTGTCTACAAGGACCCGGGGTGTGGTCCTTAACTGCGGCAAAACGGCAAGAGAGAGGGAAATGCGCGGGGTGGTTACCTAGAGCGAGTCGGGCTGCGACACCGACCTGGATTCGATCTGATTGGTTCGGGAATGTCCAGCCCTACAGCCCGTTGAATGGCAGCCACTGCTGGAAGTCGGGAGCAGACGAAGGGCGGGGACATTCAACTTGATTTCACCGGATTTGGATGCGTCGTTGTTGTTGAAGCTGAGCCCCCTGACCCTGAATCCAGAAGGTGAAACTCCTGAGGTGACTGTTTACGTGTTTGACGAGACCATACATTCCTGCATCCTACACGTAAGAAACAGGACAGGAGACGTTGTTGATGGGTGGCATGTAAACTCTCGGCTAGTTTGCGTGCTGTTTGTCTTCTTACGTTAAACGGGCCCGAAATGCAGCCTCATCATCACTGCATACATGTCTCGTTGCGCATTCGCTTGCAGTGCTGGTAAACCCTCCGGAGGTAGAGCGCCCTTTGCAACAAGCCGGAGTCGGATAGGCTTGCGACTTGCGAAATCGGAAGTTATGACTTCTACACTCTCAACCTGCAGCCCCGATATTCTTCATCGTCACTAAACCCGAAACCCAACGGAAGAAAGTCCCATGTCCTCTACCGAGCCAAAATCCTGAAACCCGTGACTTCAACCTTGCTCAACAAAGGAACCCAGCCTGCTAGACTATCTTTACGACAGATCACCCGGCCTTCGACGAAGCGGAGAGACCCTGTGTCAATCGCGCAGGCCCTGAATTCCAAAACGGATGTGGGGTCCAATCTTTCGGGGATCATCTAATACGTTCATAGTGCCTCTAGGTGTTCAGTGCGTGATCGTTGTTGAGTTTTGTTCCTAGCTGTAGGCTGGCCAAGCCCTGCTCAAACTTAAAGCTAGCAAATCTACACCCCTTAGCCCACACTATCGAGCAGCCCGCCAGACCCAAGAGAAGGATGCGACGACATGCACGGAGCAGCCAACCAAAACACGAAGTGCTGCCTTGTGCAAAGAGATGCCCAGGGAAGCAGGGGCCAAGCGCACACAATCACAAACCCCACCCCCCTTTTCAACTTTTCATTCAGGTTGTCATCAATCCACGGCGGATGACAGGTGCATGCAGGTCCTGGAGCAAGGTTCCGCCTGCAGGTTCCCATAGCACTATATAACGCTATACTGCTCTCTTCACCCAAACATCGAAGGACCCCGCGTATGAGGCCCTATGAGTACCCTCTTTACCCGCCGGGCCAGGGCAGCAGCACCAGGGCGACCAAAGCCAGCGCGGAGGCAGCGGCCACACGTCGCGCCCATTGCGAAGAGAGGAGATAGCGCTTCGGCACCTCCTCAGGGTGTAAGCTTCTTCGGGTCGCAGCATTCGGGTTCTGATTTCTTGCCGTGTTTATGGTTTGGACCGCGGAAGTCTCCGGACCAATCGCGTGTCTAGCTTCTCAGCTTTTACGTCCAGGCGTGTGCCGGTACATACACGGAGCAAGGGAGTGCTCCAAACTCCATGCCCCAAACAGCCCTCAGCTCGAAACCTGGACCCTAAAGACACTGAATCCGAACATATCTTACAACCGAAGCTCCATAACGTTTCGAGTTTCAAATTTCTGGCCGTGTTCCTGGCAAGTAGCAACTTATCGTGGATCCCTTAGAACTTCTGTCTCAGCCATAACACCGTGACGGAAACCCTTTCATGTCGACTCTCGTGGAATCCACTGCAAATCCGATCAAGCGGGCAGCTTTGAGAATATAAAGCCAAGTGTCTAATCATGTCTAAACATTTGTTGCCCATTACCTGATTTGAACAGTGGTTGCACACGTCTCCTCCTTCAGCCTGATCGAGTTCGTTCCAACTGCCGCTTTGAAAGGTGTATACAGAAGGGGCCCGCCCGCTGCAGCTAGAACCCGGCCTTGAGGACGAGCATCCCTGGGGGACTTGTCCAGATTCTACAGAAAGCCTTTTGAGTCATTCGAATTCCGGATTTCGCAAACCTGCTTGGCAAGGCCTGTGGGACAGCTTCGTTTGCTGTATCGGTGCCTTCCTGAACGAGTTTTTCTGGGACCCACCCAGCCTCCAAAAACCCTCGACTAAAGGTTTGCGGATGCCTCGCAGTCGGCTGGAGGCAAGTCGACCAAGGCGCTTCTTTCAGTGCCAGGGTCCTCCTCGCGGAGCAGCTCTTGCTGAAGGGATTCTCGGGCTATTGCATGCCCTGTAGGTTTGCCGGGCTGAGGAACCTCAGGGGCTGGTTTGCCTCCGCACCTAAACTACATTGCGCACTGCGAGAACCCCGCAACACCTAAAGCCTTAAGCTCAATCGGCATGGTCCGAACACTGTAAACAACAACTTCAAAATAGGTCCTCCACCTCCATTGACGCCATTGAGGCCACGGGCGAAAGTGGCTACGGGCATCTGAAAGCCCCAAACATTGCGGAATGAACCGCTGGAGCCCTTTCTGTACACCTGTAACATCCTGTAACGCCATCCAACACAAGTTCTACCGAACAACAGCAAGAGCAGAGTGATGCTTAGCTTCGAGCGAAATAACAGCTACATCCCGAAAGCCCAGATCCGTGTACGTACAAGTCCCAATGCTTAGCACTGTCCAGGGTCCAGATGCAGGGCAAACAAAGAATTCTATCTAGGTCTATTGCACGTTGGGGGCTATGCGATATGATGCCGGGTTCCTGCTTGGAACGGTGCTGAGAATGCAAGGATTCTAACACTTTGCTAAGCTTAAGGCCAGGCAAGGAAAACTCGCTTGTTTATCTCCATACTTGTCCCAATCTACATTCTGCTAGACCCTCCAAGCACAACATATACTCTCGGGGTTTGCAGTGATGTTGGGCTTAGCACCCAAAGTGGCTGAACTTGGACCTACAGTCCCTTTTGCGATCAATCCGAGGTGCACCACGCAGCCATCGAGATCACGAGCGAAGCCTCACCGGACAAAAAGCTCAAGGGCCCTGAAAGCTCCCGAGCATTGCCAGAGATTCCTAAACGAAGCCTCGCCGCCACAACTTTTTAGGAACCCGAAGGCTGGGAAAGCCAGGACCGAACCCCGAAGCAAGTCCCAGACTCCGAGTCTACTTGAAGGTCATGGGCCCGTGTCAAGAACCATGTTGGGGCTCGTTGCGCTGTCTCAGCAGAAACTGACCGCTTCCAGTTGACAATTAACATTGTCCGTCGCCGCCATTTGGCGGCTCATGTCCATGGCCTCACTTTCACGCTCTGGATCCTGCAATTCCGATCCAAGCACGCTCTGGATCCTGCAATTCCGATCCAAGCCCTCATTTGTGCTTTCTCCAGCTCGATTTGCTACGGAAACACGTGCAAACCAAGCGATACAGTCGATACAAGAATAAGATGCCGCGGCTTCGAAGCCGGAGGTGAATCGTAGATTTGCTCATTGCTCGGTAAGGCGCCCCACTTCATACACCCTCCTACTAGGGTCAAGCCGTGCGAGTAATGACGGCCGCAGCAGCAGGGACGGTTAAAAAACACGATCAACGCAACCATTGCGCTGGCAAGGACAATGCGGATTGACAAAGCCTGTCCCTCAACCCACTTCGACCTGGCAATCCAAGTGGCACTCAACGAGTTGTCTTGCCCAACGGTGCTCAGGACGGATACTTCCTTAGCAATCGCCAGAAGGGAGGAGATCGAACATGTGGAATATGTGCGATATACCATGCACTCGGCGTCAGGAGTCAGCTTTTGAGTTTTAGTTTTGGCACTGCGTTTGGCTGCGAATGCAGGCCTTATAAGCTTTCATCAAGCTGTTGTTTGGACACTCACACTCGGACGAATCCAGCATGGGTGGCGCATGCCTATTGGTTGCTGCTGCAACTGCCGACTGTCACCTCGATTGGGGCATCGTATCTGCTCAAGGTACTGCAGGTTTCATCTGTGGCTCTGGCACCGCTCCTGATTGCAATTTCACATTGTGGGCTTGGGCTGACCTCTCCAGCTATCCTCCCACACCTTCGACTCGCAATGACGATGCAAAGCGTCCCTCGCAGATATACGCAAGCTCTGCAAGCAAATGGTTTGGCTGAGCGACTGGGAGCCCACAACGAGGTTACGATCTTGTAGCAGGTTTCCGGCCGAGGTGGGGCACACCCGCAGTAGCCTGGCAGCTCCGTCTTCACCGCCGGCACTTCCATTCAAACTTCCTTGCGGGTTCATGGCTGACAGAAACGGCCGACCGCGTGCAAGCTTCTCTGGCTTGCCGTAAGCATTTGGGCGGCCCTCGAAGCTGAAGATTTTAGCTTCCCACTGGCCGCTCAATCCAGCAACTGTCTTGGAGATCGAAGGTTCCTATTCCAAAGCCATCCTCGTGCGCAACGGGGACATGGCAGGGAAGCGCGTGTAACCTTGAGCCTTGCAAAAATAATTTCGCAGTAGGCTTCGGTAACTCATCGCAGGATCAGGAGGAAGTCCTTCGAACCAAGGCCTGTTCAAAATCTCATGCAAGAAACCCCATAAATTCGACACGCCGCCCACCCCCGCCGCCAGATCAGCACACAAAAGCGGTTACAGCAACCGATGGACTTCGGAGTTGCTTTTGTTGGCTTGCTTGGTCCGGGGCTGCAGTCACGCGGTTTTCTCGGTATTTAGCAAACCAAAGCTGTATGTCCGAAACCCGAAAGCCACCTCAGGTCCCGTTGCAACGCATTAGCAATTCTATCATTGTAGTTGTTCTTATTGTGCTTCCGCTGTTATAACCCTCCGAAGCCATGTTCACGCGCGCGCGCGCGTGCGGCAGGACAGGCAGGCGTGCTTTACTGTAAACAGCACCAAAGACACAACATTGTTGTTGATTTGCGTGGGTGTGGAAATGACGCGTTTTTGCGTCAAAACATGTTAAAACTCGAAGACTGGCCTTGGCGCACCTGCCAGCAAGAGTATTTTGAAGCCAAGAAGATGCCTACATAGTGTATTTGTTCGGTCTGTTCATGGACGGAGCTTTGTCAGGAAGTGACAAAAACTCGAGGAATAACAAGAAATCAAAACAGTGGTAAAAACAGGAAAAATGCAGGAGCATTTCGCATGGTAAAAAACCAGGACGCGGAGGCCCTTGAGTACATGACGAGGTCATATATGCGGAGTATACCGACAAAACCCGAGGAAATTGCCAGTCTTGTTTGATTTGCAGCGGTTGCAGCAGGCACGTGGGCGGCTTCTCACAGGCGCAAACGCTGGACGAAAATAGATGTTTGAAGCTGTTTCTTGAGTGGAGTCGATCATAGTATCTTCTAAAACCGTCGGAGGTACGGCATTTCGTGATTTCGATATGTTTGCTCACGGGTTCGCGTTTTGTGGGCATGTTTGACCGCGTGACAGGAGTTGTGGACACTGAGAGGTCGCGTTAAACAGGCCAGTCGGAGCATTATTCAAGACTTATTTTCGGAGCCTAAGTATGGCCTCTAATGGCACGTCACGGCTTCGGTCTCCGCAACCTCAATCGAAGCTTTAGAGGCTTAATCCGACATGTATGTCATGGTAAAGGCAAGGACTGCAGTTGGAGCCATAAGCTCAGGTCTGTGTGGGCTGCCTTAGGTAGGACAGCATGTGCAACATGTGCTTGAGAAGTAGGACTCGATCTATGAAGTGCGAACGTGAAGCCTCGGAGATGACATGTTCTTAAGCCGTGCGGCTGCTAAGTGCGCGTGAACAGGGCTTCGGAAGGTATAGCAAACATTATCATTCTCATTACTGCCATCCTTGTCAATGTCCCTATCAGTGTATGATTATGCTTAGTATTCTTGCAGTGATGCCTATCAGTATCAGCATTGTTGGTATTGCTACTCTCAGAACGACTATCTGGCTATCATGGGTCTGATTATGGTCATGATTGGTGTTACCGTCTCCTCTATCTCTCCGGCTTAGCTCTCATAGCACAAAAAGAAACATTGCTGTTCTTATCGCCATATTGTCATTTCCATAGCTTGGTGAGGATATGGGAGTAAACCCTGTGTAATTCGGATGTAGTGAAGACGGCGTTGTGAACATTTTGATTAATGTGATTATGCATTATTCGTGCTGTGCTCTCTAAAACTGCCTGTATTGTTTTTTTTCTTTCGCGTCCCAGCTGGCCATCGGCTCAGAATGCACGGGTCCACTTCAAGGGCACGAGTGTCGGGTTTGGGCCTTTACATAGGGTTTAGGCTGCAAGCGGTTGCAAAGTTTAGGGCCTTTCTGCTGGAGCTAGGGTCAGGGCCCTCTGTCTGCTAGAATGGATTCCCGAACAAGGTACCAGCAAGGCGGCCGTCGCCAACGGGCCCATGGGCTGCCTCTACTTTCAGAAGCAACAGTTACACAGGGGTGTTCCAAACCAGGGTGCTGATACAGTTGTCACTTCAATCTTAACTTCCCAGTCGTAAGGATGTATGAGGCTTTCTAAGGACAGGGCTTGGCTACGCCTTGAATCTTCAGGGCATTGTCGGGTTTAAGGACTTCAGGCCTGAGTTCAGAACAACCCCCACATGAGACTCTCTAAGAGGCTGTCTTAACCTCCGGGGCTGGCGCTAGCACAAGGACGGAATGCCTCTCAGGCAGCTGAAAACGAACACAGCACCCTTAACATCCTGAGCCCCGTCAGCAAGGCCTACAACAAAAACCAACACCCCCCATTCAGCTCAAAACATCTGATCTCACCGCGATCTGGTGGGCTTGTGCCCCACGACTGCCGCAGGAGCCATCCGTCATCAGAAACTCCATGTCGCCACGGGCTTTGGCGGCTTCGGCTCAAGCTTCCGATTTCATCACATTCCAGGACAATGATTACGGTGCAACCTCGATCCCGGATCCTCCTCCCGGCGCCTCAGTATGCCTGACTTGCAGCACGGCGATATCGGCCGTACCCCACACAGCTTACCGGATTAGGGCTTTTTCAAGAGTTTGAGTATCTGAAAAGTGCAACCCTGCAATCAAGGCGTACACTAGCACTTCAGCTACCAAGGCCCGATTGAACTCGAAACTTCTCAGGTCTGCTGCAGGTAATGCCGAACTCCTCTGCTGCTTATACCAAAGGGTTTTCTACAGACTGCAACGATGATGCGACTTCTCCAATCGCTGGTTTCCGAGGTCACCCTCACGGTATCCAAAATCCAAAGCCTTGTAGAAGCTGTAAAACCTCAACACTTACCAGTTTGAGCATCCTAGGTGAGTGGTCCGCTCGGTCAAAGACCCAAGAACGACGAATTCCTCCATGCATCTGCGCTCTTTCGATCTCACATTTTCCGATGTCGGTGGTTTAGCCGTTCATGGTGGCGCAAGCCCAACTTAGCTATGTTGGGTCATGTCGGGATGCAAACCATTTTCACGGGAACCTGGCAAGGAAACCTCAACACCCGAAGCGCGACGACACCCTGAGAGCTGAACCGCCATACCATGTTCCCCTGAGCCTGGACCCACGGGAGCCATGCATCTTTTTGCACCCCAAACCTTCCGAATATCCGTGGATTGCGCCTCAAGACTCAAGACAAAGCCTACACTCCAACACCCAGGAGACGACTGATTCTTAGATTCTTTTGCGTCTGCTGAGGAATAAATGAAGACACAAGTCAGCTCAAGCACGCGCTGGAGCATCCCGCTACCGTCTCACCCTTTCCCAGTACCGAACACAGCTCTGACCATACGAAGCATAAATAAATGGCCGGAGCTCACATACTTACAGCCTGCCTTTGCCACCGACAAATGTCGAAAAGAATCCTGAAGAGTCTCGCGTTGGAGGATTTGGGTTTTTTGGGGGGTGCTCAACCCTCAACGTCTGGGCGCTGAGACAGCCTTCGTCACTGCATCTCGCGGCTGGCGTGTTCTGGAGGCCTGGAAGTTGAGATCTCATATGCACGAGACTAACTCTTCTCGCATCCCGTCACTGAAAAACCTTCTTGACCATTGAGTGGGGTTCACTGCTATGATGCAAATGCGTTCGGGGTTGAAGGCTTCGGGATTGCAGGATTGAACCTTGAGTCTTCAGGAACGATCTGAGAGTCTCAGGCAACATCGGTTATCGAGAGGCGCTTTAGGCCTCAGGCCAGTGGAAAAGATTAGACGGCGTCATAATAAACTGGTTATAAAGAATCTAAATCTGTCCTTCTGTTCGCCTGGAATGCGGAATTTGGCGGGTCCCCAACTTTAGATTCTTTTCTGTCTCAAGCCATCGTTCGTCTCTCCCTCTTCTTCGGCAGGGCATAAGGGTCGTGTCAAGCCCCTCGGCCACTAGGACCCCCAGTATCTGAGGCTAGTGCCCTTACCGTTCCCCGGACCACGAACCGCCACGTATTGTCTTGTTCATAAATCCTACTCCGGCCATGGAATGGAGCATACTGTGTAGCACCAGGCATGGGTCCGCATGCCCAAGCGCGTTTCGTTCTGAAGGCCAGTACATTCGCCTCATTTTGGCCTAGACAAGCAAGTGCATCGGGAAGCCTTTTGGTCGGATCTCCGAGTCGTGATTGTACATGGGCCATACATGGGAGAAGCGTTATGGTCATGGTGTCCTGAGAATGCTCGAACTCACGTGGCAAGCCGTTGAAGCATTGCGGCAAGGCTACTTGTGCCACATCGAAGCCCGCCAGTACATGGGAGTGGTGCTTGTGGAGTGATGCCCTGAAAACGCTTGACACTCTGTCTTAACCCGACCTCTCTTGCGGCGATGATAGTGGATCCCGTTACTTCTTAAGCCCCCTGCTACCTGGCGGCACATTGCCCAGTGAGGAGTCGCGCTAAGGACATGGGTCAGTCAACCTGGATCAAGATTTATATATCGCCGATTGAAAGAGGAGCTAACAGCAGGAGAGGATCAACTGCTCTCACATAATGAGGCGGCGGGTTCAAGGAATAGGATCAACCACTATCGCCTGATGAGGGGGAGGGCTTAAACTTAAGAAATAGGATCAACTGCCAGTGCGGGGGCGGGCTTCACAGATGGAGCCAGCCACCATCGCCATCGCCATCGTCTAATGGGGTCGGGGCCGGGTTTCAATTAATGTGAGCAGCTGCCATCGCTTGCCCATTGCTATTGCTGTTGCAAGTACTCTGTTTACTCATCACCGCCTAATTATTCAGGAGCGGTCTTAAGAAATGGGATCGACCTTCTTCAGCCTGCAGCCAGATTAGGTGATAGCGGTTGATGCCATTTCTCAAACCCGCCTGCTCATTGGGCGATGGCGGTTAAATTCCATTTCTGAAATGCTCGCTCCTCATCAGTCGATGGCCTTTGATTCCATCTGTTAAGCGCGGGCCCTAACTAAGCAGGCGATAGTGGTTCATCCCATTTCTTCTTAAGAGTCTTCAAGTCTGAGACCCGGTTCGTCATTAGGCGATCGAGGTTGACCCCATTTCTTGAACACGCCGGCCGATGGTGGTTGCTGAAATATTTTAACTTAAGCCCGCTGCTTGCTTGCTTGCCTGCTGGCTTGATGGCTTGCTTCCTTGCTCGCTCACTCGTTGGCTTGCTTGCTTGCTTGCTTGCTTGCTCGCTCCGAAACCGGAACGGATAAACAACAAACCACAAACCGCCCTGAAACAAAAAACAAAACAGCGAGCGCCACTGAGCGTGTCTTTGTCCATCGTTCTGCTGTTCCGTCAATCTATCCGTCTCTCTCTAACTCTCTGGCTCCATGTCTGTCAACCCACATGAGGCATTGTGATACAGATATGTTTCTCCAGCAAGGCACGCCGTCGTCTCAGCTTTCCCGAAGCCTTTCTTCTTCGCCGTGCCCGGCCTCAAACGAAGGAAGACTAAAGGCACCTCACTTGCAAGACCTGGTGCTGGCAAGTGCGCAGTAACATGGTCGAACATTCTGTTTGCAAGGTTCAATGGTCAACTGCAGATTTCTAGGCACCTCCGTGCCTGACAGCCCGGCAGAAACTCTTCTACCATCCCAAGACAAGGCTCATGGTTGACATCCAAAACTCGACGCAATGCTGAGGAGCCTCGTTGCTTACATTTTACATCAACCTACCCTGAAACCCTGCAGCATAAACCCCACAAGCCCTCTAACCCTTTAACCAAAGCCAACAGTCCGACCTGCCACCAGCACCACGCTTGAGCTTGGGAGTTATGACCTCGGAGGTGCGTAAATCATTTTAGTGCATGTTCGGACTTCGCCGGATGAGACTCATGGTGCCCAGCGCGATACACAAGTGTGGACCTAGGCCTTAACATCATCCGCGCCAATGTGCCAATCACGCAAGCACGATGCACATGTACATGCGAAAACGAGGAGCAGTGATTGGCAAGGGACCCCAGCAAATTTCGACCAGTAATTACATGTTCCGGAGAGAGCGTGTGCTGAGCCGTTGCACACAATTGGACGGTACAATTCTGAATTCAAAGAGCTATCGATCATGGTCTGTCCAGAAAGCCAAATATCCCACAACGCGTAAACCTAAACCCTTACACGCAGAAAATTTCACGACGATCCTCAAGATCTTCTAGGACCCTAAGCGAAGCTTCTGAGACCTCTCGACGGGATTCTAAGGATGCAAGGCAAGGGCGAGGAGTGAGGCATTTTATTTGGGTTTCCAAAAGGATCTCTGAATAGGGATGCGAAATGCGATTGTGTCCTGTGGCCAGGAAAATGCCACATGCCGCCCTAAAGCCTGGAGCGACCGGCTGTCAAGCAGAGTCAAGCAGCTTCGTTCTTTTGTTTTCGGCTTCGGGCTTGAAGCGGCTATTAAGGGCGTGATCAGCCTTAAATCCATCGTAGTAGGTCTTTGTATGGGTTTCGGAGCGCCGCGATCCGACATCCTTCGCAACCCACGAACGCCAAGAGACTTGAAGCAAGAAAAATAGCAAAGAACTCCGATGCCTTCTAATGCCCGTGAAGGTCACACCCGCGATGCTGCCAACGGCAAGCATGGGGCCACCTGTGCCAGCACCCAAAGCTACGTGCATCAGAACATGCCCTGCACCATCATCATGCCGACATAAATAGGGGCGGGATGATGCAAACGGTAAGCATCATCCGCCCGGCCTTGTCGGAGCTCGTGTCCTCCTGCAGATCTGGCATGAATTCCCGCCACACGGTACGTCCAAATCACGGAGGCCAAGACGATTGTCCGACTTGTCCAGTGGTAGGATGTCTCCCCGGGCGTTGCTGCATCCACTTGAAAGGTTCGTTGGCCAATCGAAACAATGCCCAGAGCGAAGAGGCCAAGAGTTGTTGGTACTGTCTCTCTGGGTAAGGTTTACGCGGATTTGTCTTAAGGTTTTGGCGTGCGGATTTGTTGGCCGGCCGTGCATGTGAACTTGTGCGCGGATTCCTTTGGGGGAGATAGAGTCCTAACAACATCCGCGACAAAATCCGCGAGAAGAGTCGCAAGGAAATCCGCGCGACAACCGTGCTGAGCCATGCAGAGAAATCCGCGAAAAAGTCGCTGCTCAAACAACAAACCCCAAGACCTGGGATCTTCATCGTGCGTCATGTTCTTGCCACAGTACCTTGCGCAACCTTATCGGTGTCGCAGGCAGCCATGGGCGGCTCGATCCCCAAGCACGGCCACATGTGCAGCACTCATTGCGCGGGAGGGAACTGGCGGAGAGCACTGGAAACACCGAAACTCTCGGGCGGGAATGACGAAATCTTGTTTCGATATGCAGGCACAAGATTTTAGTTTTCTGTCGGCATATCATATTCGAAAGTTGAGGATGCAAGGTTGAATGTCTTTAGCACTTGCGGTTTGGGGTTCTGCCAGACTGCTACTTGCGTTTCCTGCAAACAACAAAAAGCCGGTCTAATCGCGTCGAGAAGTATCCCGCCGAGTCGCCAATTCCGGCTGGTCATGATTGAACCCCACAGAAATCCCGGAGCTTCATCCCTAGCTGCACCCGAGGCCCTCAACAACCCGACATCCTACATCATCCTGCCCGAAGCCCAAAAGCCTCTAAGATTGAAAGCCGCAGAGGCTCGACTAAGTAAACAACGAATAGCATCTGGTCTCGGTATAGCCCTACACACCCCTAAACAAGAAAGCTCCAATAACCCCCCCAACCCTAAAACCTTCTAGAATCTTTATAGAGCCCTTATAGCGCCCACGTAAAGAGCCGAGGCAAGAGCCAACTAGGACGCGCGTGACACCCTCCTTCTTGGCCTGACTCTGAGAACCCAGCATCGCTGAGGATCTCCACCTGGGAGACCAGCAGATCTATCCTGGGCAGGCGCTCCCCTGAAGCTTCCATAATGGTTTCTTGCCGGGTCTTCTTAGATGTGTTTGCAGTTTGGATACATTCGTCTCCCGGCTAAGGGTCACAGGATTCGCTATTGAGCATAGCTTTTCTCAGGTCAGTTCAGGGGACACTGCTGCTTGTGCCGTCTGCCTTGGCTCGCTTGGGTCATCTCAACGTGGGTCGGTTTTTGTCGGGGTCATCGGTGCAGGCACCAAACTGGATAATACACAGGAGTGGCATGGCACAGCAGCGACGGTAGCAGTCGTAACAATGGAGCAAAAGAACCACCGCCTTAACATACATCCCGCTGTCTAAGCGGAAGAAAGGCGGATCTCACATGGCAAAGACAAGTAGTCTCCTCAACATGTAAGCCTATCCAATCTGAGCATAACAGTAAACCGACCGCTCTCTGCGCAGCAGCTGAGCGCGGACACTTGCTGCTGTCCGCTTTCTTGTCAATCTCCGCAGTCAAGTCCTCCAGTTTGAACAGACGCTGAACCCCTAAACACCCACTAGAACCATGGAACAACAATAATAATAATAAGCCCCATAAACCTCAAAACTTGGGTTTCCTTATCCTTACTTCCCTCTCGAGGATCAGATGCCAGCAGATTGCAAACATCATGGCAAACTTCATGGCAGTACGACCGTCCTGGTACCTAGCAGGACGGTTGTACTAGTCATCAACATTGTTGCAACACCCCATGGTGTTTCCAAAATCACCATCATGTCGAGGCCAGTCTTAATCAATGAGCCCTTGGCCGAACAATTTGCCGACTCCTGGTGCCGTTGGACTGGCAAGCGGAGCCACCGGCAAAGTCCAACAGCCGGATGTAGGGTTCAAGAATATCGGGACTACACTGGCGAAAATTGCAGTGCTCCGGGTCCCAGTGCACTCTTCGTATGCAGCGCGGTGCCTAATCATCTGGAAGTCGAATCTCACTGGGAGAAACAGTTACTTCAAGCTCGGACGGAGCCTTGTACTTTCCGGGTTTCCGTCTAATGCAACACCACTGCTTCGTACCCCCGTCTGTGACGCTCCAGCCGTGCAGCAACTCTTGATCTTATGGCACTAGATTTTCAGTTGCTGATGTTGTCGTCACGGTGATGGTGACGATGAGGATGATAATGGTGGTGATGATGATGATGATGGTGACCCTCTACATTAGTCTCCGACGGCTTCTGAGAACATCCTCCACGCTCCGCTGAAGTTCCTCGGCACTGACCTAGGAGTGAGATGCTTCCCAACTTGCGAGATAGCAGCTAGGTGGCTTGGTGTTGTAGGGGACTATGGAGTACAAGCTTTCAGCGTCGTATCGTCGTATTTCATTTTCCCACCCACTGGCCAACACGAGCAGCACATAAGCGACCATGACATATACTATGAAGCTGAAGTGGAAGGTGAATAGTAGGTATCTGGACCTACAATTTGCCAGGTTCGGGGTTTCCGTTGGAGACTGGTGATGGTCCAATTCTTTTGCGGCTGTTATGTTTGGATATTGGGACGGATGCTCTTCTGTGCATGTCGCAGCTAGGACGGGGCTGCAGTATCAGCCTTTTGTGGTTGAGGCATCCGCCAAGGATTGACAACGCACGTCGGTCTAATCGGTCTTGCATGATTCTGTATGTCTTGATTTTCCGTGTTAGTGTTCCGCCATTCTACGTCTGGACTACACGGCGTCTTCGCCAACGTCTGTGGGCTTTTGATCATACCTTCGGGAACGCTTTCCAGTCCAGCCATGCTGATGCAAGAAAGCCCAACCTGCCCAAACAGAATAATTGCGATGCGTCTGACATTAAAATTGGACTGGCCAACCCCGTCGCACCTACAGCCATGATGCCAAAACACCTTACATCCTTCAAGGAATCTGCAACACCCTGAGCTGGAAATCCTACAACATCCTGCAACTCTCATCCTCGACCTTCAGCCTCTGACACATCGGCCCACAGCTCGCGTCATTGCGCTGAACTTGGCCTGTACAGCCTCGGCCTCCTGGAGTGGGCACCAAAAAACCTTACGAGACTTGGGGTTGAAGGTTTTTTAAGGCTTTGGGAAGCTAGGACAGGGGTGCTTGCAGATGTTTGAATCTCAGGGCTTGCTGATTATTTTGCTGTATGTTGCTGCCTAACATCGCTTGGCTCAAAAGCACTCAAAGCCTCACTGCGCGAATGCATGGGTAGGTCTTAACCCTTAGGGTTGGGAACACACTCCGGTTCCGGTTTCTGGCTTTATAGGGCCAACTCTACGGTTCAAGCTGTCCACTTCGGGTTTAGGGCTAGGGTTGGAAAATCGTCAACACATGTAATGTGTTGCAAAACAGCGCTACTGAGGGTACAGAGGGTACTACGAGCCCTAATCCCTGAACGGCAGTAGCAGGGAAACATGACGTGGGCTTTCTGCACACACCCCTCTGAACCCGAGATACCTTCCCGAGCTCCCTCTGTGCTTACTGGGTTAGCTTGGAATGGAAGCTGCGAAGCGATTCAAGCAACAAAGGCATCTAACTTATACCCCTGCAGAATAACCCTAATAGATTGGCGCCCCATTTTATAGAGGTAGTGGTCTATTGAATGGCCTCCAAACATGCACGGGACGCCCGAGCAGAGTCTATAAAATGAGCGTCCAGGGATGTGGACAACAAGTTTGCGGGTTGGCATCCAACAACATATTCACTATGGAATGACTTGCCTGGGTTATCTGTTGGGTGCTTGAGTTGCCCGATGGCATCGTGCTCATCGATGCGATCCGGATGCTGGCAAAACGGAGGCATACTATAGACTGGCCTAACCCCTAAAGACTGCCTAAAACCTGCAACCCCATCCCCAGAAGCCTGGGGGCACCGCCTGGCGCCAATCGCCGGGTTTGGCCAAGAACCCTTAGCCCCTCAAGCCCGGCGAGCTGTGCCAGGCGGTGCCCCCGACCGCAGTCAGGGACAGAGGGCAGGAGTGCGGGCTTCTGGGGCAGGGGTTACGGGCTTTAAGACGCTTTTCGTGTTCTGGGTTTAGGGGCTAAGGGTTCAGGTTTCTGGGTGGATTGAAAGGTTCAGAGTTTTGGGTCTAGAGTTTTAGGTTGCGGACTCCTGGGCTTAGGGGTGCAGGGGTTCTGGGTTTACGGGCCCTAGCGGTTTAGGGTTTGTAGGGGTTCTGGGTTTAGGTTTTGAGGATTGACGGCTTCTGGGTTGTGGGCTTCAGGGCTTAGGGGCTTTGGGTTCTGGGTTTAGTGGTGTAGGGAACAATCGAGATGACAATGGATGGTTCTACAATCGATGTCGACCTTTCAAGCCTATCGCCGGCTTCTGGCTATAGAATGACCCCCCTAGGATACCCTAGACTTTCGCAGCAAAACACAACAAATTTGTATAATGAGCCCCCGGGGTTCCTTCAAACCAATCCCCTCTATGAAATGGCCAAACCCATTTCACAGAGAACTGCCGTTGGCCATTTCATAGGGCAGTTCTCAACGGATATTCTAACTTCATCTAGCCTCGTGTGCATGCAGTGTACAAGGACCTACTCCACACATCGAATGACTCTACACTAAATGTCGGAGTGCTCACAGCATTTCAGAAACCGCACGACTGGACAAAGCCTTAAGCCATTCGCCAATGGAATAGCAAGCCCGCTGGGTCAGTTTCGCAGGCAGCATGCCTTCAATATACGATCTCTTGAGCTGGAATGTCGTCGGTGATGTGGCTCTGCTGCTCTGCTCTCGTGTTGAGCTCTTTTCTCTGATTCATCTCAACATATGGGAATCGAGGATGGATGTCATCTAATTGAACATGACTGAACATGACTAAGGCACTCGGCGTCCTGACGTGTATACGCATGACTGAGGCGCTGAACGTTCTGATATGTATCCGCACATTTTGCAAAGGTTCTTACAGTCTTATCAGAAGATTCAGGTACAGGAGTTGGTGTCCCAACTCCCATCACGGATCATTGCCAGCGTCTTCTTCGGCCTAAGACTCGTGACATCCCTTGCGCCCCCCTGCAACTCCTTGTTACCTAGCCCTTTGATGCAGGGGTGCGCGCACGCATGCACGCACGCACGCACGCACGCTCGCTCACAAAAATCTCACAAACAAACAAACAAACAAACAAAATAACAAACAAACAAACAAAACAAACAA
>CAJNJA010072842.1:0-21953 GCA_905231915.1 Symbiodinium necroappetens | reverse complement strand
TGTTTGTTTGTTTATTTGTTTGTTTGTTTGTTTATTTGTTTGGTTGTTTGTGTGTGTGTGTGTGTTTGTTTGTTTGTTTGTTTGTTTGTTTGTTTGTCTGTTTGTTTGTTTGTTTGTTTGTTTGTTGGTTTGTTGGTTTGTTTGCTGGTGTGTGCTTGTCTGTGTGTTTGTCTGTCTGTCTGTCGGTCGGTCGGTCTGTCTGTCTGTCTGTCTGTCCGTCTGTCCGTCTGTCCGTCTGTCCGTCTGTTTGTCAGTTTGTGTGTTTCTGTGTTTGTGCGTTTGTTTGTTTGCTTGTTTGTTTGATTGTGTGCGCGTGTGGGTATGCATGTGTGTGTATGCTTGTGTGCATGTATGTATATATATATACATATGTATGTGCGACATGTGCTCGTGCGTGCGTGCTTGCGGCTGTTAAGTTGACCGTTTCCTCTGTGCGGTGACACTTTGCGCGTCCATTGTTACAAGCCGGAAGTCGCAAGTAGCGTGCCACCGCATAGCCGCATAATGATAGTGCATTTGCGAAATCAGAAGCACTATGTACATGGATCTTGAGGCATTAGTAGGACGCCCTCAGCCGTGTTTCAAGATTGGTTCAACATGCATGCTTGTGCTGCACAGTGAGGCCCAATCAAGTGCCCATTTTGTAACATCTGCAGCACGCAGGACTCAAACATGATTCCCTCAGGTTTAAGCAAAGTGCTTGCTGTTGGGAATTGTAGTGGTGTGGATAGAGTTTGCTCCGACGTGCTAGAACAAGCTTCGGAGCTTGAGCATGCCGTTGACCGTGATTGAATGCTTCACATGCAATCTTCCGACAGACAAATGCGAGGTGTCTCAGCTTCGGGCCGAATTGGCAACATTCCGGGCTTCATCCGAGGCTCCTGGTGGTTTGGTGTTGCGGCAAAGTCCCGGTTTTTTAAGCATCTCCAAACCTGGGGTGGTTTGCTTTGCTCATGCATGGGTGTGCTTTTCGTACTGCGAATCCCCCTACCGCCATGATCCACGGAAGACTGGGACGAGAGTCTGCTGCTTCCAGGACCTTCATGGTCAGCTTAAGCGCTCGGAAACAAACTGTCCAATTCTGTACCTGTTCAGACTTAGACGTAGCCCACGCCGAGCCTGAAGTCGTCACAAATCTGGTCCAAACGAAGCACTGAGATCTACGGATTCGTGGTTCCTACAAGATTTCTAATTCCGAAAATGAGCTCAGCCAGCCGGCTATGTCGGCTAAGCGGTGAATTTGTGATTATCCAATGTGTACTGCGACTGCGAGCTGGGTCCGGCCCCAATCGGATTCGAGAAGACTCATTGGCCCAAAGGGCGTGCCCGACGTTTTTAGTCGACTGTGAAAGATTGCGATCGAGTCATGGCAACGCCAAAACTGCGACAAAGGAGCATGGGCGTCCAAGAGGAGCGTCACAAAAAGCTGCATGCGGGGCATCATCGCATGACACACTGCCCGTGGCTGTACATAAACGTGTCTGTACCGTCTTCCAAGCGAAAGCAAACGTGTGTGCAGAATTGGCGGGCCAATCATACCATGAAGCATTATTTAAACATTGTACGTGAACCAACCGCGAAGCAGCGTTACCGTGCTTGTTGGGGGAGGGACGGATGTTTGAGGCTGCTCAGTAATTCTTCTCTTGGTGCTTGTGAGACTCTACGCTCTCCAAGCCGCTGGCGTAACAGCCACGAGGCCAGCTCTTGCTCAGCAACTGTGCTCGGATGTGCTCGGTGCAGTGGCTACAGTGTCACCGACACAATCGGGCAGGGCAGACCGTAGCTGAGCAGCAGGAAGAACTGGCACTCAACTCATTGTGGTGCGATTGAAGCACCGCGGCACAGCACGGACGACAGTCTTGACGGACGATATCCGATATTTCTAGCGTAAGCCTGAGCCATGAGCATCCGACAGTTGGCATTGCTAGCAGCATGCCTGCTACAAGTCAAGTGTTGCCGCTAGCATGATTCCTGAAAGATCTTGTGAGGTAGATGCAAAGAACTAAATGTTAAAGGCAATCCAGCACTCGCGAAACGTGCGCCACGAATTGCCAGAACTTGGTGTGAATAGTGCTTTTCGCGAAACCCAATGAAAACATGTAAGACATGTCGTCGCCAAAATGCAAGCAGCGTGTTCACAGGCCTTCACATGCACCAGTAGTTGCAAGATCTGAGCGCGATGGACAACTTCTTAAAGGTGTCCCAGGCACAAGGAGATCTTTGCGAGACGTCAGACTAACTGTCCGAACTTCGACCTCTGTGCAAGTCAAGATGCTATAGGTTAAGCAGCAGAACATGGCAACTATCTTGACAACGTTGACGCTCTTAAACCAAACTTCTTCGAGCTTCATGAAATGATTTGAGTTCGTGGGTGAGCATGACGGCCTAGCCTTGGAATCGACCTCGCGCGGACATTTGCGATTTCTCTAAGCACACATGTCGGGTGACCGGCGCGGATGTTCCTGCCGCGATCCGTGTGTACAAACATAGATCATGGTCCATGGTATCATGTATCAGAATTGTATAAGTATGGTTGTGCAATGGTTTTGCTACATGGCGAAATGTAGATGTAGTGCTCAAACGCGGCCCCGATAGGATTCCGACTTCTCAGTGTTGCTGGCTGGCAGATCCTGTCAGCATGAAGTTATTTCGACAATGGCTGACAATCCAAGTGATCCTGTTCAGTTCACAAACTCCGGCAGGTGCTCAGTGCAACCATCTGGTAGTGCATCATGCTTGGGATGACCGACATTCATCAGCCGAGATCGTGGCCAGGATTCGCTTGCCCATGCATTGCTTCATGCCACTGTCGGAGCAACCACGGCAGCCGTCCCAGCGTTTTTCCGAAGAGAGGCATGTTTCTCAGGCTTGTTCGGTTTGTGGATATCCGCATAGGATACGAAGATAACAGAATTCGTTAGGTGCGAAGTCTTACGAATGGTCACCACGGGGCTGACTCCATCTCCAGCTGGGAGGCACGGAGCTCATGCTTAGCATTACATGGTGCATGTCCAGTTCCCTGTCCAGCCGGAATCTTTGCAGGTGACCTCTCTGTGTCTCTCTCTCTCTCTCTCTCTCTCTCTGTTCAGGTTGAATCTTAGAGTTTGTGCATTGCTCTCGTCTTTTGCGTGCCATGTTCGACATTATACCGAAAGTGCGATTGGCACGGTGCGGTCTTTTCGTGACATAAGGAGAGGGTGCAACGAGGAGACTTGACACTCGCCGACGGACTGCCTTAAGCTTCATCACCATTGATCTGGATTGGCTGCTACCTGCGCTGAAGTTCCTGCAGGTGGGGCACAGCAGAGACGGCCGAGAGCAGCCTGGTTCTTGATGTCCCAAGCAGCGCACAACAGCGCACCGTGGATCTACTGGATATGCCTCCCCATCCACAGAGGCTGTCGACCCTGCTGCAAAGCAGCTCCATTGCTGTGGCCTCGTTGTTGAAGCAGGCCTACACTTTCACGTCTTTCTTCGTATGTTCAAGCTATCAGACTGCACTTCGCCCGCTGCAAGCACAGGTGAGAAGGCTTGATGATGCGCACCGGACCCTTTCGGGCGAAGGCGCATCGTTGGTTGACAAGATTGTGATCGCGGATGTGTTCACAGCCACTCTGCTCTCTGCTGCTGTATTGCAGCACTAGGAAGATCTAGGAAGGCAATGCCTTAATTAGTCTCCTTGGATGGAGGCTGTCACAGCCGGCAGTCTTGAACGCAGAATTATAGTATGGAACTTCAGCGTGTTTTCCCCTCTCCTCTATCCGCAAGCTCTGAAGGACACTCAAGGACTGCAGCTGCATGGCGAACTTGATTCTTTCTGCATGGCAGATGCTGTTGTTTTTCAATGCTCGAAGTTTTCTGCTGATTACCCGACAATGAAGTTCTTGCTTTTTGCCCCTGAGTTCCATGATTCCATCCTGCCCGATGAGTTGTTTTAAATCACTTCTCGTGATGCATGCCGCCTGTATGTGCGTCCAGGGCACTCGACTCGACATGCGTTGTTGGTTTCCTCCCACTCTGAACTTCTTGCATAAAGGCCACAAGGCATCAGCATCAGCATGCATCAGCCATATCTGGGCTTTCCTTTAGCGCCAGGAGGTGACACCAGGGAGCCAGCCTCAGGCTGCACTCGCGATTGGCGGATCTGCTTCTGACTGCGTGCATTCTTGAGATTGCCCATCTAAGGGTTTGGCCCGGTGAAAGTCGAAGACTTCGGAGCTTGATGCCAATTGAGGCCACTCCTGCACAGCTTCGCGCAGTGCGGGCTCTGGAAAAGCAGACCACAATGCCCGTAGCTTAGACAAATGGACGCGTGTTTTGTTGTCGAGCCGATGTCCTGAAGCAGCTCTCAGAAGTCGAAACGATTTGCTCATGATTTTGGATTGTCGGATGCAGCATCTTCGAAAAGGAGCGCGAGTCATAATGCGTACGCACCCTTCAATGCAGCTGCACCTTGTGAACTCGGTTGATATGTACCCAGGACCGTTTACGCTAAGCGAAAATGCATTCGACGCGACAGGTTGGAGAGAACGAACAAAGAGCCGCACTCTGAGAATGGACTCCAGCAGACATGATAGGATCGAGGTGGCTAGAAGTTCATGACGGGTCATACCCAGGTGAGCATGTGGCCAAGACATGTAAAAGCGCGTGCTAGACGCTGGTTCGTCAAGTGAGTCCCATGGATGCAGAGACACTGCAAGCTATGGTCACAGCCAGGTGCAGCCAGTGTGAAAGGTACGACTTGACACCGCCCCGTCTCCCGAAATGGTCGGGAGAAGGTTGAGCAAGACATCACTGAAGCTCCGGCTAGTCTCTGGTCTTTAGGCCCTTTATGCAGTTTCAGGCAAACCGCCGTACTTCCAAAATCAGCTAGAATCATGTCGCAGGGAGTGGAGCATGTGCGGCCGTGGGAAGTCGGGCCTGGTATAGAATTTAAGCTCGCGTGGATCAGGTGGACGACCTCGCTTCAAGGCGCGAGCGAGGAGCTTCCATAGCGCGTATATGATTGTTTGTGGCGCTGTCATGTGCAGGATGCTGCTGACCTGACCCGTGTTCACTTGCGGTGGTGTGTCTTTTCTGGAGGATGTGGGAGTTCTCATCAACGGCGAGTATGCCAGGTTGGCTGTAGCAGTAGTCAGCAGTCGCCGGGTCTGAGGACAGGCCAGACCGGAGTGTCAGTATTCCGTCTGTCTGCACCGTGTAGTGCTCCAGAATACTACCAACAGTTCGAGCATCTCAACGTCGTTAGCTGAGGTGAATGAACTTAGTTTTAGGTTCACCAACATTCCAAGTTGGAATGTTGGCGTGGTGCTTGCAGCGGTGGCGGTAACTGTCGTAATGGTGGTATTTGGGTGGTGGGTGGTGGGGAGTGTCAGGGGTTGATGGTGTGGGTACTTGTAGCTCGTTGTTGTGCCGCTGCTGGTGCTGGTGCTAATGGCGGTGGCAGTCGTGGTGGTTGTCGAGTTTGCCGCGTTTGTAAGGGAAGCCATGGGAAGCCCACAGCCACCCAGTGTTTCAAAGATATTACATTGACTGCCCCTGAACGCCTTGAAGTATGCTTCAGGCATGTGTACTCTGGTCAACGGCTGGGGTCGGACTGACTTGACTTTAGCTGATGGTAACCTGGGCAGGGACAGTCTGGGACAGGCAGGCAGTGGGCTTTGGTCAGCGGACAGCACTGAGTCACACATGGACGGACGCAGGTCGCACGGGTACATTAAAACTGGGCCTCACGTGGATGCCTTCGTCAACGGCTAGGGCTAGGGTGGCAACGGCTAGTGTTTGACAGGACGTTTAGAGCTGTTTTTGCACGGGTTGGCGAACACCGTGAAGTCCCGACGTAATCCGCATTGGCGGAACAAAGTATACAGCGTTGGCATGTAACATGACTTGTTTCACTTGCAACACCGCAGGCATGGAAAAAACGGGCATCAAAGTCATGACGTGGAGGACGAGGTGTGCCAGCTGCATTTGTAAGAAAGAGGAGCGAGCAGCTGTCCTCCTAATCTCGCAGCCACGGCATTGTGTTGGTACTGCCTGCTCTGCACATGCACATATCTCTTACGGAAGTCGAGATCTAGAGTAGTATGGTGCCACAGTGTGCATCGTGACAATCAGGTATGAGAGTACCGGAACCTGTACAAAGTGCCAACATGTACCAAAAGTCATCCTAGAGTTCGGTGGAACGATCTTGGATGAGCATGTTTCTCAGAACGGAGGTCCCGACATCACCAGCAGCGCGAGGGCAAGTAATGGTGACTGTGCTTCGACGGACAGAGCCTGGGCTGTGGAGACAGGATGAGACAGGCCTGGATGGCTCTCGAAATTTGCGTTCTACCGTACTCTAGCGCTGTCTTCCGCTTTCCTTTTCACGTCCAGTCCCTAAGCAGAAGCTGTTCTGAGAGTTAGTTGATTGTCTCAGTCGCTGTACGTCTAGACTAAGGAAGGACGCTTGGAGAGGCGTGGCCGCGTTTTGACTTCTTTTGCCTCGGGCAAGAGCCCAACGTTCTGACGGCTGCAGTTTAGTCTTGTGGACACGAATGACCTGCAAGTGAGTGGTGCAAGAACAATCTGCTCGGAGGCTCCACGAGCGCCTTCTGCGTCTTCTGCCTTCATCCGAGGCCCAGATCCCAGGCGTACCAGGCGCACATGTGCACAACGAGCAGACGTACGTGTCCAGTGCTTCATGGTCCGACTGATCGCATCATTCACTCACAAGCTCCAAAGCAAAGGACAACTTCAGGCAGGGGCCCCTTGGCTGCATTTACCAACACCGGAAAGTGCAGGATGGAGGCACCTGCTGAGTCTGCTGACTTTGTGTTCGCGTTGCTAAAAGGAGGCTTCCCTTCACAAGTGTGATGCCTTCGTTGTGCTCTTAAAAGAAGCGGGTGGGCTTTTTCCACAAGGGGACTCCAACCGCGAGATGCAGGGGAGAGCAGGCGCAGCAAGGCGCAATCCACTGCACAGACACGTCCTTCACGAAGGCTTTCAGAGCTTCGGCATCGAGCCAAGGTCTTTGTCTCAGACGACAGGCTGGTAGGAAACGTTGCTGTGATCACAGCACGGCATGGAGCATCCACCACTTCGACAAGCACGGCGAAGCTATGCTCGCAGGAACAGACATCATGGAAAGGCGTAGTTTGAGTACCTCTTGTATCCTCTTGTTGAGCCACCTTCAAGTCGCTCCTCCGAGACAAGCAGGTCATCCTCTCCATCAAAACCCCTGTTCCGGTTTGTTCCTGTTGTGCTGTGCACACAGCCAGAGCAGCCTTCCGTACGATAATGAAAGGGCGTTTGTGCTGATCGCGCAGAGCCAGCTGCGAAATGTCTGCTCTGTGCCCAGTGCACTTGCTGCAGGGCGAATGTGTGACAAAGACTTATCTTCTGGTGTGTCCGCACTGTTGTAACTGTCTGTTCAAAGCATGTGTGTGGCGCGTCCACACTTTGGCCGCCACAAGTGTTCGACGAAATTCGGGCATCCGGGACCAGCGCGGCTTTTCAATGGAGGAATGATTGCAGTCTGAAGTCGATTCTAACCCATCGCAACGGAAGTTGTAAGATTCAGCAGCGGCCTAAAGTTACCGTGGAGCATGAACGAACGGCGATTGCCTTGGCTATGCTTCACTCCTCTGACATATGCGCCAAAAAGCCCTGAAGCAACTGGAAGGTCAATCATGCAGACTTCGTGTTCTACATGAGATAAGCATCGGATTTTTGAGCCACAAACCCCTAAGCAGCGTTATTTTGGGGCGGCACATGGCTCCGTCTTCCATGACACGTCACTGACACGCGTCAGTGCTGTATTGCAGATACAGTGATAGACAGCCGAGAAAGCCTTCCACTGGCTTTGCTAAGCAGTGGTGGAACATGTCTAATGGGTGGAGTCGCTGGTAGTGAGATCCTGTCTTCTGTCCGATTTTGAACATGAGGGCCGATTGCATGCATGGATCGGCTTAGATGTCACCACGAAGTACTCTGAATACAAAGACGGATGTCTCTCACAGACCCTGAAGTTGAAAACTCGACCACGTAGTCTGCAAGGAAAGACCTGGCAGCACATCGCCATGTTTCACCTGATAATGCAGCTTCTGTGTTTGACCACGAAAAAGACCCTGTTTTGCCTGTGCCGTTGCAGCTGCACGCTACTGTCACTGGCAATCCGGCAACCGGCTGCAGCCTGCTTGCATCAATGTTGCTGTTTTACCGCTCTCTCCTAGCTTTATACACGAGCAGCACGATGACAGCCGCATGCAGATAGCCGTAATTGCAGGTGCTAGAATCATGTATCTGTACATCCTACACAGGAATCATGGGAATAGAACGCACTTGTGACCTTGCACTACCCTGCAGTCTGCAGCATGTGGAAAGCTTGCAGAGCTTCGACCGCGAGCCGCGGCACCGAGTCAACATGAGATGTTCTGGCGGGACTCTTTGGGCCGCTTCCTACTTTTTCTCTCCTTTTCCCGTTGTTGCGAACAAGGCCTCCAAGCCTCCCAGGCCTGCCACCGCTGGAAATTCCTGATTTTAGGGCCCCCCGAAAACTTGGGAAAGGTGGGGCCGTCGTGTGGGCGTTTTTTGGCGGGACCGCAGCCACGATTCGCAGCACTAGTGCACAGCCGTCCCGTGACCTGCACCCACTTGAGCCATTTTTCCCAATGCACGGATCTGTTTCAGGCCAAATTTGATGCACAATTGCACATGCAGATGTATGGCTGTTACACCTCAGCTGTGCTGCGTTCTACAAGAGTTCCTTAAGCTCCGCCCTTCAAAGTACCTTTTACTCCAAATTAAAGGCCTTGGTTCGACCGAGGCCATTCATCGGCCGACCTTTGAACATGCCAGATGTTCAACAAAGGGCAGCATTTCCAGTCCCATTCACAAAGTGCCAGACTCGCGCCGACCGAGGTGCCGAGAAGCGGCGCTATGTGCACAGCGCAGCCTTAGGATTCGTCGGCTTGGGCAAGATCGGAAGCGGTATGGTCACGAATTTGACGAAGGCCGCTCAAGTCAAAAGACAGGTTACAGCATGTTACAGCGAGACATTGCTGTGTGGAAGAAGTACTTTCCTCAGTAGGCCGACAGGCCGACTTCCACATCGTGCACCGCATGCCCATGCCACAGTCGTCAGTCATCTCCTTGTCAGCTTCAGCTCGGTCCCGCCTGCAGAACTTGTGATGTCCGGTGTCTGCATGATAGATATTGCTTGGGATTGTACGGACTGAAACCTGTAGCAACCTGCAGTGCAGATCAATGCAGGCCGGGGAGTCGCTTATTATCTTTGACAAAAGCCATGCAGCCGCAGAGGCGGTGGCAGGTCGCCGGACGCATGCACATGCAGCATGTTGAATTGCAACTCCTGTAGGTTCGGGATGGATGTTGGTGGGGTTTAGTCATTAGACCGTCTAGCTTCATGTACTCGCTGGCTGGAGGTGGGTAGGTGGTTGGATGGCTGGGCTTGTGCTGTGCGATCAACTCTAGAGACGAGATGAGACGAGACAGCGTTGTGTGGATGCTTTGTCAGCCTGCCAATCCTCATTAACTGTGCCCAACAGATTGCTTGCGTCTTGGAGGCGAAGCGGTCAGAGCAGCAACAAGTGTGGCAGAGGCCTTGCACTGACGGTGCAAGTGATATCGAGTCAGCGTCAGTCTCCTCAAGTCGACTTGCAGAAGGACTGGTATCGTGAAGCCACGGGTTGTTTACAGTTGGCTGGCCTAGCCTAGCAGGCCTAACGTCCTGGAGATTTTGCACTGCAGGCGCACGCCAAATTGGCGTTTATCGAAATTCTGTTCATTGTCGACACTTCATGTACTGTTACGGTAGAGTGGTTGGAGAAGATCACCGCCTCAAGGAAAAGAGGTGGTTGAGGTAAGAGATCAGTTGCGGTGTTGTGCTTTGGGTGATGGGTTCGCACACGTAGCCAATGCCCCGAAATGGTGAAACAGTTTGGGAGTTCGGCTTGCAGCATTTTACCCGCCAGCATTGCCGAAATAAATGGTCAAGAATCAGGAAGCTGCAGGGCGGTCTGAACAGACAAAGGAAACCAGTGCTGAAAGAGACCACCGGACCGATTTGGTGTCGACATTCCTTCCACTTCCTGCATGTCAGATTACTCAGAAAGGAGGACGGGTGCTGGACCGAGCAGTGCTGGAGCATTGCTTGCACAGTGGCAAGGCCTCACCAGCTGAAGTTCTTCAACGTGGAGGATTCCGAAGTACATGGTGTTGTTCAGCAATTGTTCCAAGGCTGACCGAAGGAACTAAAGTTGGAAAGATTTGGAAAGACATGATGCACTGCATGAGCTGCACAAGATTGCTTGGAGAGGCAAATGCCTGAAGATACAAGGCCTGGATCGATGAAGCAACTGGTTGCGAAGTGCGAACACGAGAGTCCCGCCCAGCAAGCCTCGAACTTGCGACCGTTGTCAGTGCCTTCGAAGAGGGTCGGATCTCGCGTGTCATATTGGACCGAGTGTGCACGTGAGGCAAAACAACAAACCCATTTGCCTACATATGAAGCATGCAGCATGCGTGCCTGCACTCTGCATGGATCCCGACGTTCCATTGAAATGAAGGAAGACTAATGTACCGTCTCAAACGAAGCTAACACGACGACGGGCTGAAGGACATGGCAGGCGGCTAAGTCTGCCAATGCGTCGGAGTCACGCTGTAGCATGCTGTAGCCCTTGAGGGAGGACTTCAGTTTGCTTTTTCTGCATGTTTTTGCTCTACATGGAAAGGCATTCACCGGTGAAATTGCCATTCCTTCTACTCGTAGAAGTTTCAACTTGGTTTGCCAGCAAGCTCCATTTGGCGGACGAAGCCCCGACTGAGACAAGAACAGTAGGCAAAATATGGCAAAATGTCGTTCAAAACTAGTTTGGGACGCGGTAGCAAGACCTGAAGGTTGCTCAGAATGCGGAGGTGGTCTTCTCTGCATTGCCAGACGACAACGCACCTTGGCGGACCATCTCGTTGTGCTTCGCTACTGAGCTACAGCTGTTTGCACTCGTAGCTCCCAGGTGCTGCAGGCAGTATCTTCGGAGCTTCTGCCGGCTTTGGCAGCTCGAGGCGGTCGCTTCAGCCTCAGGACGAGGGAAGTGATGTGCAAACCAAGTCAACCAACCGGGACGGCAAGTGGTGTCAGTGCTGCAACAGTTCCAGCTTTTCTCCAGTCATGCTGAAGCTGCGCTTGTCGCATGGAGATGACTCCAGCTCGGCTGTTTGTCAAATGTTCAACTGGATGCCGTAGTTTGGAAACGCCGCAGGTTCAACAGGATGTCTGGTCGTCAGCCATGAGTAGTTTTCCACAGGCAGCCAGGTCGTTGTGGAGGTCCTTACAAAATGTTCATTGCCCGGTGAATCGAGAACCGCTAAGGCTTTAAGGTCAACTTGCTTTGGGGATAACTCTACTACGACTTGGGCAAGGGACTGTGGCACTTGGGTCTACGGTTTAGGGTTTAGGGTTTTCGCTGCGAGTGGGCTTTCGACCCCTCTACCCACCCAACCCCCTATCAATCAAGTGGGATTATATGGCTTGAAGACAAGTTTTTGCAGCTGTGAATCCAAATGAGAACAAAAGTCAAGCCAAATTTACAAACTGCTCATTGGACATTGAAGGCTTCCTCTCTTCCTCTCAGGAGTTGGTGAGAACACGGATCCAATCACATCTGTGGGTTCTTTAAGATTAAAATGCTTGAACATTGTAAGTTCCAAACACCGAAACCTTAGTAAACCACGACGGCCAATTCTCTTGCAATGAAGGTTGACGTGGCGGGCTCGAGTCGATTCCATTCTTGGGTTTGCTCAACTTGAGTCCAACCAGAAAGCGGGTGAAATCGTTAGGCTTCGTGTCCTGATTTTTTGGCTCCAGCCCTTAAGCTTTGGGTTCCGGTCCTAAGTTTTAGAGTCCGGGTCCTTGTTTAAGGCAGCGGGTCCGTTATTTTAGCCCCGGTCCTTAGATTTCAGGTTCCGGTCCTTAATTTTAAGCTCCGAGTCCTTAATTGAGGCTCCCCGTCCGTAATTTAAACCCTCTTAATTGCACGGTTCTGAGTGTTAAGTTCCGGGTCCTTCAGCTTGTTTGGGCTCCGGCCCGAAATTTTAGGTTCCGGTCTTTAGTGGATTTTAGTGGTGTCCCCAGTGACAAAGGCGGCCTGCTCGACGCTGGGGAGGGCCCATCTTCAGTTTATGGTTTGGGGGGTTGGCAGGTGTTGAACCAAGCGCACAAAGTGACCCTGGTCTCTTATGGTCTCTTGCCCAAAACGTGGCGTTTTCATCAACGCAAGTTGGCCACCATGATCACTTGCCCAAGTCGCTGCATCGCATGCAGCGCCAAGCGACCCAAGTGGACCAAGCGGCAGCACTCAGCTAGCGGTTCGCGTTCCCCCGCACAGTGGGGATTACTGAATATGCCTTTTTTTACTACGGGCTTAAGTCTTGCAGTTGCTCATAGTTGCGCGTTCGGTATGCACCGGTGCGCCTAGCGATAATCACTCATACAGTCGCCTTCCATGACACGGAAACTCCTGACATGCTTCAGTTGTGTGCTGCACTTTGGTATGCTGATGCCCAGAAAGACTGCGATGACCCTGCACGCAGTGCCAGCTAGGCCCGATTCATGTTTCTTGCTCGACCGTGTCGCCGAGCATTTCACGATCCTTGTCTGAGGCCACGGCATGTGTGTGTGTGTAGAGGTAGGTAGGTAGGTAGGTAGGTAGGTAGGTAGGTAGGCCTGCGCATAACGTGCCAAGTACACTTTGGGATTCTTGAATCAAAGAAGCATGGTAGAGCAGGGCTTCGCAGGGCGTTCTAGTTCCCTCGAGTCGTGTAAATTGACACAATCTGCCATGGTTGGTAGTAAATGGTTATGGTAAGTGTGCGTTGGGGCTCGGAAGCCAGAGGGAGCCAGAGATGATGAAGTGAGATTGGTGAACACTCCGCAAGGCGTATGAAGCCAGAGCCGTGGGCTTCGTGTCCGCTCCCGTCTTCGCACGTTCGGGCGTAAGTGATTGCTTGTGGCACGATCTTGCTACCCTGGGCTTTAGCTGCGGAGTAGTTGCAATCTGGCAAGATCCCTGCTTCGCTCACCAGTTTTTGTACGGATGCATGTAACGGTAGTGTTCTCCATTCGCCCAGATGAGGTCCTGATGGAATGCGACGTGGTGAAGCGACATTCCCGGCTCGCACCTTTGCAGGTGTTGTAAATGCCGCTAAATCAGGCTTGAGAACATCCCTAGAAGATCTTTGCAAGCTCGGCCGTGCCGTGAAGGTGAGCGGACCAGACTGGGCGAAGAGCAGGGTGGCCCATGCCTCACCACTGAAGTTTGCACGTGGACCAGAGAATCTGAGCAAACACGCACTGCAGGGCAAGCAGAGTTTGGCAGAGTTTGCATGTGCACGTTCTTTCTGGGCTCGAAGAGGCCCGGCATGTCTCGGCATGAGCTCGAGGGCGCGCATATGCGCGCGTACAGTGGCTACTAGTGACAGCTTTGTCCGACTTCTGATGGGGGTGGAGTTGGCAGAACTGGCGATGCCGCCGAAAGAAGCTGTAAGATTGGAAGGCGTCACCGAGGAAGCCTGATCAGGGCCAGCCTGCACCCAGGCCGACGGCGGGTGGCCATAACGGCGAGCGAGAGCCAAGCATCGAAGAAGGCCACTGGCCGGCAGCTCCAGCGCCGATCGAGCGTGCATGTCGCGTCTGCCTTGGATCACTGCACCACCGGTGCATTGGAAGAGCACATTGTTCCAAGACTCTTCGCTTTCCGCATGGGCAATTTGTATTGCTAGAAAATGCTAGAAATATGCAGCTGGTTTTAGTCAACGTGTCGACAAACTTCCATGAAGAACAGCGTTGTAAAAGGATTCCTGGGCACCATCTGTGCATGCATAGGTTCAAGAAGTGGACTAGCCACCCAAAAATACCCAAAGTAATCTTGCAGCATCTTGCAGCAAATCAATCACAAAGGATTCCTTATCGGCCCATCAGTAAGACATGTAAGGCACATTAAGGCACTCAGTAAAAGGAGTTGGCCAAGACAGGATGCATTCCTCACAGACATGTCTGTGGCAAAGTGTTGCACAAAATCCCATAGCTATTGTTGTAGTTTGGTAGAGCTTGCAGAAAACTCTCTGAAAGAATACCTTTATATTATACGAAGGTTAGCAGGTGAGTTTCGACTGCATGCCGACAAAGCCACGAGAATCATCCCTTGGTGTAAGCGCAGCCTGATAGCATGACGTCAAGCACAGTGAGAGAGTCTTTCCTCTGTAAAATTTCGGTTGCTGACTGGCCAGAGGCGGGGATGCCATATGCACGGAAGCTGTCGCGTGATGACAAAAAGGCCAAATGAGGAATGATCCGAGAGGAATTTGGCGGTGGGTTTGCCTCAGAAGATGCCCCGCGGGTCCAAGGGCCTATTCAGATCGGTCACTTTTGTCGAGCGTGCCACATCATGCTATCATCTTTGCACCTGGCTGCGCACATGTTGGCCAGGCGACGGGAAAGTAGTCTGAGGGGACCGGGAGTGGATGTGAGTGCTGCATGTCCGGGTTGATGCGCACCGTCTCTTGTTCGATGCATCCTGCGAGGGTCAGCCACCATCACGGCATACGTGCCGTGCTCCGCCTCCGTGGTAAAACCTCCAAGCTGTTTCTTGATTGTTGTCTTTGGAAAAGGACAGTCACCAACCGAAAACATAATCAGATATCATCAGCTACAGTTACAGACATATAAGGATACAGCAGGTTTGGTTCAGCTCGAACCCGGTGAAGAAAAGGCTGCCCACTTAGAGCTGGTTTCTCACAGCCGTGTCTTCTGTTTTGCAAGGTCCCCTTGCTGCAGAAGACTGCGCTAGGTGTTCATGATTTTGGCGAGGACCGTGTCGGCATGCCTGCTGGCCACGCACACGGTGGCCGAGACATGAGGAGAATAGGCTACAGTCCGTAAGTAGCAGCGAGTATGTGGTGAGTATGGAGTTCTTTTGTCAGGATATCATGCACGAGCCAGTGCAATTGTCAAAACTTGCAATGTTGTAGGTGCACTGTCCAGCAAGATACGTACACTTTGGTAACTTTAGTGTGTATAGATTTTGTTATGATTTGCACCAGGATGCTGGTGCAGCCAACGTGGCCGCGAACACAGTGCTTGAGCCGAGGAGTATGCGATGCAGCAATGCGTGGAGCATGAGCAAGACACTGGTCACTAGCAGAAGACAGCATTTTTGGTCTGAAAATCCAATGCTTCGGGTTGTCGATTGTTGGTTGCAAGAGGTTTCGCGGCAGTGTGCGAAAGGCGTTCACAGTTCTGTTTTTGTCGATAAACGTGCTGTGACACCTTTGCCGTTGCCCTATGTCATATGTTGAAGCCACCACAAATAGCTGACAGCCGAGTTTCTTCAGGTCAAGCTTGGGGGGAATTTCCTTATTGCTGCTGCGATTGAATCGATGGCGGAGGCGAAGATCCCCATGCATTCGTGCTTTGGAGCACGACATGAGCTTGTGTCCTCATTAATTTCATGTTCATTTGCATAGCGATGCAAGATAGGCCAGGAGTCAGGACAAATTAGAAGAGTTATCGTTGGATGGGCCTGTCATTGCAGAACTTGCCGCAGAATGTCTCCTTGAGCCATGCACTCGAAAGAATCAAAATGAGCTGGACCGTGAAACATGGAACAGCTCGCCCTTAGCGCGGCAGAGAGCATGGGATGAATTGGCGATAGAATCGCGATAGGGGCAGTAATAGATGAAGAGTGGGCTTCCGCCGGCCTCCTCCCAACTGCTGCCAGGCATCGGCACTGGCAGAGGGCTATGATGTCCAACACTTGGTTGAGGGAACCGGATGCACGTGACCACAGCAAGACGAAGTCCATTCTATGATGCTGCTTGCATGTAGCACGACGGTGCTTCAGTGATTCAGGTTGACCGGGAGAAATTCATGTCCCTGATGCCATCACCTCAGCTCCACGGCACAGCAGATTTGCAATAGCTTGTAGTGGCACTTATGCTATTCGCTGTCCAAAGAATGTTGCTGCTTTGTCAGATTTCTGATTTCTGTGTGCGTCCTCCTGCAGGTCCTCTACTATTTTCGACTGCTTGATTTACAAAGGATACGGAGCCACTGACATGTTTTCAGGTTTGGCCGCACAGGGTTCTTGCACGCGGTCGTGGCCGGGCGCAGATGAGTTGCAACGGAGCATAAGGGGTACATTTGGTTCATTGCATCTGCTATTGTGCTGAAGCGTGCTTGCACGCCTTTTGTTGCTTCTAAATGTTGTTGGGCCACGGAATTCTTAGCTGCACAGCAGACATGCCAGGTCATCGTGTAGCTGCCAGAGACCATCACCCTTACCCTGATGTGCTTCGGCGGCATTGTCTCTCTTCGAGCTCGCTCCGAAATTCTGAAGATAGAGCACACCGTTTATGCTGAGCCGGGTCGATAGGCGAGATCCTCTCTCACGTTCATAAGTCTTGCAAGTCGCCAAAAAAACATTGACGCCAGTTACTTGCCCCATGGCGATGCTATGTCCCTCTGTGATCTTGCACGTGCGAGGATTGTTTGCAACACCGAACATTTGTGTTAGCTTTCTTGTTGCCTCAGTTGGGTTTGGAACTCTTCACTGTGTCCCCCGTGGTGAGCAGCCACGCTGAGAGGAAACTGAGAGCGCCTTCTCACAATCTCTGGAGATTGCCAGTCTTTCGCAGGCCCATTTTGCACTGGACTTGGGCAGCAAGGACGTGCGCGATGTAGTTCTAAAGAGGGCTGGCTTCAGCCAGCTGATGGCTGCCAACCGTGAATAGAACTCTGGGTTTGCTGTACAGCAAGGCCAGGTTCGAGCTGCAAATTACCTGTCCAGGACGTTTCGCTTGTGCATCTCGCGGCTGCACAGGTGCACTGTGTTGAAAGTCGTCACACAAGTTTCGGTCGGCAATATGGTCAACCAAATGTTTTTTTCCAGGCACGCTGCCCCATGCCACTGGCTTCCCTCCTCCGTGATCGGTTCGTGGCATCGCAGAATGCAGGAAGAGGCTCCTTCAGCATTATGGCAAATCATTATGGCCGTGACATGTCACTCCGACTCCTCGACTGATCAGTCAACATCATGTGAGGCAAGCTTGATTGGTCGGCTGTGGCACTAAAGGCCTCAGAGGAGGCAGGCAGCAAACAGGCCTGCATGCAGTCTTGCAGCATATCTTGGAGACGCTGCATGGCAAGAAGGGCTCCCAAATAGGGTTCGGACGAGTTCGGATGGTACTAGTAACCGAAACATGCCCAAACTCACTGTCATCGTGCAGTCTGCACCAAAGATTTGACAGTCACATTGCCTCACTCCAGCAAGCCCGGTGTCAGCACGGGAGGTCGACAGAAGGTCTGCCTCGCTGCACTCGGGTGCTGTTTCAGCTGTCATTCTCTCTTCCATTTGGGCTAATGCGATCTCAGGCGAGAGACTCTGCAAGGAACCAAAGCTTATCACGTATCTTGAAGGCATAGGGGGGGGTGTCTGCAGCTGATCCATTGCAAAATCAGCAACTGGGCGCTGAATCCGAAACTACGCATCAGAATCTGCCGCGCATCAGAAACCGCCGCGCATCAGAAACTGCGCATCAGCAACGTGCGTGCATCAGCAACCAGCGCGCATCAGAAACTGCAGGCGCGTATCAGAAACTGGAGTTTGGAAGATGGCACAGGACCATGGGGGGGTGGGGCGGGGCATGGTAACGTCCATGGTCGAATGCATTCTGAGCACAAAGGATCCAAAGCCCAAAAGAGCATCCATGGCTCAACCATTCCATGGTCTGATGCTTTCTGACTCCGTGGGGGAGGGGGGCGAGGTGGGGGGGGATGATAACATCCATGGTCTAATGCAGTCTGCGCACAAAGCATCCAAGGCCCAATAGCGCGTCCATCGCCCAACCATGATATCCATGATACAATGGTCTGATGCATACTGACTGCATCATGGGGAGGGGGGTGGGGTGAGCGGGGGCATGATAACGTCCATGGTCTAATGCATTCTGAACGGGCTCAACTCAGCATCCATGGCAACCATGATACCATGGCCTCATGCAGTCTGACTCACTCCAAGTGGGCGGGATGATGACGTCCATGGTGTACTGCATTCTGAGCACAACGCATCCCGGGCCCAACAGAGCATCCATGGCCCAACCATGCTAACCATGGTGTGATGCATTCTGACTCCATGGGGGGGGACCTAAAACCAGATCCATTTGCCAGCTGAAACTGCATAATCTAAATTGTAGAGGCAAAGGGAAAGATACATAGCCCCCCACAAGGCTGTTCTCACATTTACTGAACACGGTCCGCTGCGGCGCATGGCTTGAGACTGACATGAATCGACATGTAAATCAAGCGAGCTGGGCACACCAATCATCTCAAGAAGATGCAGTCATATGCAGTTGAGGGAGAATTGATCAAGCATAAAATTGCCGGTCTACAAAGATTGCTTGATGACGACGTCGTGAAAAGACGAGCTGTGGCATTGGAGAGTGGCTCTACAACCTGTGAAAACCACTGCGGAGCCCTGCAAGGCCCTATGCCCAAGTGCAGACTGCGCGACTTGCTGTTGCAGGGGCTCATAGAGAGCCTGGTTATGCAGAAGTAGTTTCATGAAGTGGAAAAGCTCATGTGAAAAGCGGCATTGTGAATGTGTGTGCCTTGGCTGTAGGCCAAGAAACCCAGATACCCATCAGCTATTGCCGAAGTAATGCAGGCAAGCGGCTGTCTTACGAAACCATGTGTTCAGCTCGTGGCGCAAGCTCTCGTTGGAAGTGGCTCCGCTCGGCAGCAGAGGCATCTCACGTCGGTCGACCGAATGGCGATATCTGGCATCATTTATTAGCCATCGGAATTTAGTGGCACTGGCAACATTGGCGGTGAGACGATGGAGGGAGACGCCAGAGTAAGTCTCCTTCTGCAGCTCTTCCCAAAAAATGGATGCATGGGCGACGAGAGCTTCCAGAAAATCGACTTCGGTTAACCATGGCTCATCTGGATTGATGGCCTCCAGGATCGCCTTCGACGTCCTGTCGGACATGTCTGGATCAGCACGGCTTTTCATCTGGCATCTTGTGTTGCTGCGGGGGCGTTGGAGCCGTCAAAGAAACCACCCCAGGATGCTGCGGTCCGAAATGGGTGCCGTTTTCTGAATTTGGTCATGATGACGGCCAGCCAACTGCTGCCCGTGATGCGTTTGTTGTTGGTGTCCTGATCGTACGCCATAACCATAACAATATGCATAGCATCCAGCGAGAAACTCCGGAGGTTGGGAAGGACCTCCCTCACGGTGGCGAAGAGCTCGGCCGAGGGAGCATCCGACGCGACGTGCAGCACTTGCTGACGATTCGACATGATGCTTCTGCAAACGAGTCAGCAGATTCTTTCGACGATCGAACTGCCTCCGTGGACAGAGAGGGAGTACTGTGACTGGAACAACTTGCCTGAGTTGTGGTTCAGGTGCGTCCACAGCACCCGAGCAGCAGGCTCCAGCAGTGGGTCCGCCCACCTCGGGAGCACCACGGCTACGGGTGCTCTACCTTTTTTGCGGTTTTTGCGGTCACGCCCCGCAAGCTAGACATGACCTCGTGCCTGCAATGGCCTGCAACAGTTAGCCTCTGCACAGGCGCTGGACGCTACACTGGAGTGCGTGGACATCAAGCGCTCCGCAAAGCACGACCTCAGCTTACCCAAGGTCCGGCAAAGCTACATTGACAGGATCGCAGCTAAGGAGTTTGACGCCGTGCTGCTATCGCCACAGTGTGCTACCTTTTCCCGAGCTGCGTGGGCTAACTTTCGTGGTCCGCGACGTGTTCGCAGCTACCAAGAACCACGCGGGCTGCAGACGCTAACTCCCAAGGAACGCGATCGTGCTATCCTTGGCAACATCTTCGCGGACTTCGCCTTTGAGGTCGCTAGCCTGGTCCGATGGCGCAGCTACCTTCTTCGCGATGGAGCAGCCCGAACACCTGGGAGCGCTAGCGAATGGGTCACATGAGGGGCTCCGGCCCGCATCTATGTGGCAATGGCCGCAGCTAGCCGACCTTCTCCGGAAGGGGCTACGGACTGCGGCCTTTCACCAAGCCAGTTTTGGTACTCCCTACGCTGAACCCACACGCCTGCTGCTGCGGACATCGCTAGAGATGCCCGACTTTGTCTTTGAAGGGCTGCCAAGCTATGATGAAAAAGGCCGCTACACAGGGCCCCTGCCTTCTGCTAAGGAGCTACGTGGCATGTTTCATCAGCCCGCGAAAGGGCCCCGGTTAACTCTCCCGAGGGTTCCAGGTGCCAGGTGGCTGGGGTCCGCCCCGCTTTTGCCAACAGCTACAGGCGGTGGGAAGCCTTTCCACGATGGAGGCGGGCTATGCTCGCCAGGCAAGTGGCCTCACCATGCCAAGAGCTACGCCGATGGTGCCTCCTAGAATTGGCTACGAGCTAGACTGAAGGAGCTCGTTCTGCGAAGCTGGGGACGGAAGAGCAGCTAGAGAAGGAAGCTTACCGCATGGCAGCGAAGAGCGAGCTGGGCTGTACGGTAGCAAGCGACCCCGAGCAACAGGAACAGCTACGGAACCTTTGGAAAGACTGGCTAGAGGACCTCGCGGAGCCGGGGTTGCTAGACGTGGCCACGGGGCAACCGCTATACCTCAAGCTGCTCCGTGCCATGCTACGCGACTTCCTCCGACAGGCGGAGGAGGGGCTACCAGTGGGTATCCTGGACCTACTACCGCGCGGACTCCCCACGTCTTTGAAAAACAGCTAAAGTGGCCTCTGGATGGGAGGCTGCGCTAGCCTGGGTCCCGAACTATGGCTCTGCGAGGACCATATGGGGCTTCGCTAAGGCTTCCACGATGCTACGCATGGGGTTCGAGTGAACCACCGGATAAAGTGCTGGGACAAGATCCGATCCCCCGGCGCTAGAGAGAAGAAACACCTTCTGCGAGAGCACCTTCGGGCTGTCCTGCGCTAGCTGCTGGTGGACGAGACTTGCTGCCTGTGGGCTCACCTACCGCCTGCTAGGCCCGACGTCCCCTGCACATGCTAGACTTTGCGCTGATGCACGAGTCCCTGGGGCGTGGGGTACAGGGGAGGAAGGCTATTCCACGGCGCTAGGCTTCCCCCTCAAATGGGCTAAAACAAGGGGTGGTTTGGAAGGGCTAGGCATGGAGACCGAGTACCCGACTTGGAAGCTAGGGCTATCCCTGCAAAGGCTAGCCCCAACTAGCCCTTCGCCCAGCAAAGGCCGTCGTTGCGCTAGACTGGGAAGGCCTAGGATGGTTCAAGGTAACCTGGCCCCTTGACGCTATACCCACGATGCGACGCGTGCTCTGTGGATGGCTGGCAGACCGCTTGGAGGGAGGGGACCGGCTACAGAAGCCTGTTTCGCTGCTGGAAGGCAACTTCTTCACGGACGCTAAGGCCGAGGATGGCCGGGCCTGGATAGGATTCCTGGAGCTCGTGCCGGGGTGCCAAGGCCCCTGGTGCTCGCCAGAGGTCAGAAGTACAACGTGGCCCGCTCTTTTTGCGTCCCGAGAAGACCCCTGCAGCCTTCAACAACTCGGTGAAAACCCCAGCCGCCCTAGCCTCTCGCTTTCAGCGCAATCCTGCGAGCCGGGAGGGGCGCAGCAGGCTGCCTGCCACCTTCATGTTCTGGATCCGACGGTTCTGGGGCGGGGAGGCTGGGGGGAAGATTTTCTGGATCCGGAACGTGCGGGAAGCGACCGATCAGCGATCGCAATCGATTCGAGTCGCGTTTGTTCTTCTTTTCGCGCTGTGCCTGCCGAGCTCAACAGACACGTGTCCCCCACGTTTGTCCGAAATTCTGTAAAGCTTTCGTCTCCCCCCACCCCCGAGTTTTAATACCCCCTGGAACCCGAAACAATATGTAATTATTTGCCGACTAATGCATTCTGACTCCATTGGGGGGGGGGAGTGCGGGGGGGGGGGGGGG
>CAJNJA010072820.1:9863-21525 GCA_905231915.1 Symbiodinium necroappetens | reverse complement strand
CCTAGCCCAAAAAAGGCTAACCTTTCAATTATGGTAGGGTTATATAAGCCCAAAAAGGTTAAAGGTTACCTACGTACTCAGCTACTAAGTACCTATATGGCAGAATGTGGGGGGTTCTATGTTAGGAACTACGATTATGATTTAGGGACCTATCCCTCATAACAGCACATAGGACCTTCAGAATGGAGCCAAGAATCCTGGAGGCCTTTAGTCTTTCAAATAGACGAGAAAGGCTTCTTATAAGGTGTTTACATGGGTTTGAGAGGCGGCTCGCAGGGTTTTCAGGGAGTTTTCTGGGAACCCTCAGAAAATGGAAACTAGGCACGTTTTCTTTTCGGGTGTGAAAGTCTAGGTGTCCGCGCTTCTGGGTTTCTTGTTATTTTTTGGGTTTGGGGTCAGGGGTCAGGGGTTAGGGTTTAGGGTTTGGGGTTTAGGGTTTAGGGTTTAAGGTTTCGGGGAGGGGTTTTGGGCTTAGGCGTTTAGGGCGTATAAGGGGCTCCCTGAACTCTAAACCCCCCTTCCATCCCAAACCTTCAACCTCTTCACCCCAATCTACGGGCCGTACAGACATGACTGCGAGTTTACCCCCGAAATCTGAAAGCGCACCTGAAGTGAATCCATGCTATGGGTCCAGGGTTTACAGTAGGGCTCAAGGTTTAGACTACCCTGTGCGGCAGCACCGCAGCAAAACGCTCACAAACCCACGAGCACTACGTGGCGTGAATGCCCTAAACACCTAAATCCAAGCCCGCTCAACCCTAAACCCTAAATTGATACCATGAAAGCAACAAGCCAATCCATGAAACCCTAAACCCTAAACTCAACAAGCCTTACACCCGAAACATATTGCCCTTGACGAACGCGCAGAACCCGTTGCGGACTCGTCTAGGCCCTTGTAGAACCTTTATAGAACCCCTAAATTCTAAGCGCTAAACCCTAAACCCTTAACCCTAAGTTTTAAGCCCTGAACCCTAAACCTCTAAACCCTAAACCCTTATGAAACCCTCAACCCTGAACCTCTAAGCATGACCTGGCTGAGAGGGCAACTCAAAGCTGTCTTCAGGCCTTCAGCAGGATTGGAGACCAAGAGAACCCAATACCCCTTAATTAAGGAATATACCTTAAAGCATAAGCACAAGGCCCCGATAATTTAAGGAAAATTCCTTAGTTAAGGTGTATTGGGTTCTCTGGAGACTCGACGGTTCGAGAACATGGGTTCAGGCTTTAGTGCTGGTTAGGGTTAAGGTTTAGGGTTTAGGGGATGTTCCCGAAACAAACCTGCAAGCTCTAAACTAACACTCGGACTAGGGCTGCTGGGTGTTGTTTGACAGTAGGGTCAGTATCGCTACCCTACCTGTATGGTAGAATGTAGGGTTTCTACACTAGAGCAAAGGGTCCTAGGTACTGTCATGGGGCGTACTCCCCCCAATCATAATAGTAATTCCTAGTATAGAAACCCTACATTCCACTATATAGGTACTTTGGGGCCCCTTTGGGCAGGAATTGCTATTATGGTTTCGGGAGGTATCCCCCATAACAGTACATGGGACCCTTTCGGCAAGCGACTCTGGGGGACCGATCGCTACTATTCAGACCTCTCCAGTAGAAGCCCTCCCCAGCCCCAACAAGTTTCCAAAGATCCTGCAAGGATGTACTTGGAGGATCAGCGGGCTTTGTAAGATGAGTAGTAAGCACCCTAGTTGGGGCTAAAGATTGAAGTAGTTGGCACCATCAAAATGTATCTTCTTTGCAACCTAAACGACAAAGTCCCATTCACCCAGAACCTTCAATCACTACAGGAGCCTTGAACCTGAAGCCCCAAACCCTCACAGAACTCTTAAGCATTCTGAAACTAGCATTACTCAAGCCCCATAATCCAAAAGTCCTAAGCACTAAACCACAACAACAACTCTAGGTATCGGAAGCTTCGAGGATCAAGAACTTAAGGTGCAAGGGGTTTGGCCTTTGGGCTTTTCAGGGCTTGGGGGTTTCAGGGGGTGAAGGTTGCAGGGTTTGGATTTAGAGTTCAGGGTCTAGGGTTTAGGGTTCAGGGTTTAGGGGCTTTTTCAAGGGCCTTTTCTATGTGCACGGAGCTTCGGCGCCCATATTGGGTTTAGGGTTTAGGGAACATAGGGCTGGATATTAAGCAGATCGGAACCCAGCTCCGGCGGGTGCTGCGCAATGTTGGGCAGTTCACGCTTGATCGGGACGGGGCTCGATGGGAGATGCGGCGAGATCGTCAAAATCTTGCTTTCCGATGTGCAAAAACTTGGGTTTAGGGTTTAGGGTTTGGGGTTTGGGGTTTAGGGTTTAGAGGGTCTGACTGAACCTGCAACTGCAATTGCGAAGTATTCGAGGTGCTGCTCTCAAGCTCAGGGAGCTGCGTGAAGCCAGCAACACGCAGTTTTGTTCAGCTTCATGGGGCTTGACTGACAGTCTGCTATGGGCCCAAACAGGAGCCCAAGGTCATGGGTAGAGGGGAGAAAGTGCAGGTGGATTCTTCCTTGCATGTTCCCAAGATAATACGGCAGCCTTACAAAAAGGCCCGTAAATGGGACTCTAGTTAACTTGAAGAACTACCCATGTGGCTGACGGGGCTCTGGGTCCAGTGAGCCTGAGATTTTGAGGCTTTTGGCGACTCCTGCAGTTCAGGGCTTGGGTTTACGGTTCAGGGTTTCGGGTTTAGGGTTTAGGGTTTAGGGTCTAGGTTCTAGGGTTTAGTAGGGTTCAGAGTTTAGGGTTTAAAGTCGAGGTTCTAGGGTGATTAGGGTTCAGGGTTTAGGTTCTAGGGTCTAGGGTTTAGGGTTTAGGGGTGCTTTTTCAAGGTTTGGAGTTGACAGGAGTTCATGCTGTGGCTTTGAGGTTAGGGTTTTGGGATGTTTTGGGCTTAGGGTTTGGAGGTGAACGCTTTCGGGGCTCTCCATGGCGTGTGGGACTTTTTGGGGGTTCTGGGATACCGGCAATCTGGGCTTGGGAGTGAGGAAGCCGGAAACCCGCCCAAGGTACCAGCCTTGACCCGCGGAAAGGGAAGCATAGGGGGCTTAGGGGTTTAGGGATTTAGGGGTTTAGGGATTTGAGGGCTTAGGGTTTAGGGTGCCAGGCGCCTCCTTGAACTCACGACACAGCTTCTGATCGTTTCCCCTCCCGACTTTGCGCAGGGCAAGACTTTGTCTAAAGGATGCACTAGCAAAGAACTCGAAATCCAGGAAGCCTCAGCCTCAAAACGCACCTAAACCCTAAATAAACCCTAAACTCTAAACTGCCCTAAACCCTAAATCCTAAACCCTAAATAAACCCTAAACCCTAAACCCTAAATGAACCTTAAACCCTAAACCCCCAAACCCTAAACTCAGAGAGCCCCGGAGCTGGGGGCCAAACTGCCGCCGGTGACATATTGATAATTCATAGCCTTGGGCCATCGGTTTACGAATCCCAAACCCTAAATCTTACCTGTAGGCTCCTACCCGACCCCCTTTTTTCGGGTACCTGTTTCTCTATACAACAGATACTAACCATGAAACTGGGTACCCTAAACCCTAAACCCTAAAACAAAGAGGTAGGGTGTGAGCCTCTAGTCTTGGTAGGCTTTAGGGCCTTAGAGGTTTACTTTTCGGCTTCTGCATTGAAGCTCTATAGTCTCCCTTCCCGCATCCCTTCCTGCATCCCGAAACCCCACCTCTGGCCCCCGAAATGCACTAGAACAATACTCTATTAGGGTTTAGGGTTTAGGGCTTAGGGTATATAATCATGATAATTACAATTACAACTACCACAACAGTAGCTATATCTATAAAAACCATCAATAAAATAACAGCAATAGCAAGATTAACAACTAGATGTACAATCGCGATTATCATGACAATAATCATCAGCTTGGGGCTCATCAAAGGACGGCTTTAGGATACACCCCTACACGCCCGAATCGCTTTGAAGCCGGCAAAAAACCACCGCGGAAGCTACTTGACGCTTCTGAGAGCCGAGGCAATAAATCCGAAACCAAGTTCTGTGCCAGTCAGAACCCTACCCTAAACCCTAAACCCTAAGCCCTAAGCTCCACACTTTTATACCCTAAACCCTAAACCTTAAACCCTAAACCCTGAAACCCGAAAGCCTCTTCACTCTAAACCCTAGGCCGCAACCCGCAAAACCCCATTGAAATCTGCAACCCTGGGCCCAGATTAGATGAGTCTTCTATAGGCAGCGCGCAACGCCAACACCCGAAACCCTTTAGCGTTAAACCCTAAAGACTAAACCCCACCCTAGGCCCTAAAAACCCATAAAATCGCAAACCCTACACCAAAAACCCTACCAGTAGTCGAAAAGACCCACCGTTTAAGGCTTCTTATCATGGCCTCTGTTTATAGGTCCTTAAAGGGGTCTTTCGGCCCACAGGCAAGCCCTGCCCGAAACTCTGAACGTGGCTTCAAATCCTCCCCGAAGCCGCCGAGCTCTTACGCCCTACCTCTAATAGGCTCCATTATGGGTCCTCTTTGCGGTGACCCTATAGCATCCTAAATAATACAGATCTGTCTTGTGCTTACGTGTTCACACAGAAGTCGGGAGTTAAAGCCGAAGCTGTAGGTCTTCAGGGATCCATGGAGCTTAGGATTTTAGGGGCTTTCATTGCTTTAATTTTCGGATTTCGATTTGATGGCTTTGGGCCTTTCTGGTTCTTTATTATTATTTTTTTTTGGGGGGTTGAGTTTAGGAAGCACGGGTATAGGAGTTTAGGGTTTTCTGGGTTAGAGTTTCTAGGGCTTTAGGGATCTAGAGTTCGGGGTTTTACGGTGTCAAGGCTTAGGGAGTTAGAGTTTCTGATCGCTTCGAGGTGTACCTATAGTCTCCATTGTAGTTCCTTTTTCTGGTTTAGCCAATTCTGTATGAAGGATCCGAAAAGGTAACCCCAAAAAGGAACTACAATGGAGACTATAGGTAGGATGTACGAAGTTAGGGCTCAAGGGTTTTGGGGTTTAGAGACTTGGAGCTGAAGGGTTTTATGTAGGGTCGAGAGTATTAGGGTTGTGAGTATTAGGGATTGGGGTCGGTTCCCTAAACCCTAAACCCTTAAACCCTAAAACCCTAAACCCCTAAACCCTAAACTTTAATAGCTCCAAGCCCGCCTGCCGTGAAAACGTCTGTCTACAGTACCAGGCAGGACGGCGTGCAATAGTCATGCTACTCTTGGGGTACCTTAATGCTATGCTTCCTAGGCACTTGAAACAGGCGTCCAAACCCTCAACGACCCCAAGGCCCTAGAGACCCCAAACCCCTAACTCCGTAGGCCCATGAACGCCAAACACTCCAGGATTCAGGCCGTTCGGAGCCACATGAAGCTGAGAACCTGGCTGGGCACTCTCTCTCGACGTCCCGGCCAAACCAGAAATTCCGGACACCATCACTTAAAGCTTATCACAGAGACATCTGCGCTCAACTCCCGTTCCCCGGAACCCTACACCCTAAATTCACCTCAAAACTCGAAATCCATCTAACAGTCCATAAGGCTCTGTGCTTCGGGATGCGATTACGAAACTTTCAGCTGCATGCTCCCCCGCTTTAGGTATCCAAACCTTCCAATATCCCCGCATTCAAGAAATAAGCCTCAAATGATAGTGGGATCCATTATATATTTTAATTTTACTGTAATACGTTCCTTAATTTTCGAGTTTAGAAGGTCTGGGTATCAGGACGCAGGGTTTTATCTTGTGTGATTCCTACACGTTTAGGCATAGCGTCAAGGGGCAGGAACACTTTGTATCACTTTGTCATTCGAACTGGAAAAGATGGCATCTTCTAGCTGGGTAGTTCTTCAAACTAGAGAACACTAATCTAGGGGCCTTAATAATTAGAATGGGGTTTTTGGGCCCACCATACTATAATCATATCAAGGAACCCCCCAAAATAGTATTGGTAATTATTTGGGCCCCTGTACTACCCAGCTCTCTTTAAAAACCGATCCAGTCACGTCCCTCGACCCGGAAAGGCAAATCTCCCATGCCTGCAACACGCCGGCCACGAGCCCCGCCACACCTGACGGGTAGCAGACCGGGGGGTTAGGGTTTAGGGGTTTAGGGTATAGGGTATAGGGTTTGGGGTTTAGGGTATAGGGTTTGGGGTTTAGGGTTTGGGGGTTTAAGGTTTGGGGTTTAAGGGCCTTAAGAATTCGAATAGGGCGTTGGGGTAGACTATCTATATATATATACATATATATATATATGTACATATATATATATACATATATATATATATAGAATATGGAAGGCCCTAAACCCTCCTAACACCCCCAAGCAATGTGGAACCCGAGAGGCTGAATGTCCTTGGCCCAACCACAGCTCAATCTTTGAAGTAGAATGTCAACTAAAACTACGCTCTTCAGTAACCCCCTGAAAAAAAGTATATACCTTTTAAAGGTTAGTTGTAATATACAAGGAACCCAGCAACCCAAAAAAGTAAACAAGCATGCGACTGAGCAGCCTAGAAACACATGCCCGGAAGCCTAGCCGTTACGCCCAGGCCTGAAACCAAAGCATGACCTAAAATCTCCTAATTTGGGACCCTATACTACTGAGGGGTACTTTAAAGGAGCCCGATTAGGGGATCTATTTTACTGGATGAAATGGCGAGATCCAACACCTGGAGTTAGAATGGCCTTGCAGATCCTAGGACCTCTGGTCGAGAAAGCCGGCCGAGCACGTGGAAGACCGACAACGGTGTGACTTGCGGCTTTGGCCATGCGAGTTTTCGCGTTTGTGCTGTGTATGATTTGCTCAGGGAGCCCAATACCCCTTAATTAAGGAATATATTTTAAATTTTAGGGGCCTTCTTGTTATGATTTGAAGTATATTCCTTAATAAAGGGGTATTGGGTTCTCTGGGTGGGCTTCGAGGGTCTTTTTTTCAACACTACGTCCGAAATGGCAAAGCTGAACTCAAGAGCCTAAGCCAAGAAGCTCCAAACCAAAAAAAAACACCCAAAAATCAAAAACCCAATCGGGACCTGGGCTGTCAGTTCTCTAAGAGGGGCCTCCATTCATGTAGCCCTGAAGACTGACAAGTGCTCTTCTAAGGAAGAAGTACGGGTAACAGTATAACCTACAGACAACACTCTACAATTCGGTCTTGTGGTTGGCCTGTAATCTTCCTGTTAGATCCCGGATGGGCTCACGAACAAGAGCACCCTCGCACCCTAAACTCTACACCCCTAAACCCTTAAACTCCTAAACCCCCGAAGGCTAAGCCCTAAAACCCAAAAAGCCCTACGCCCCAATGCCCTAAAACCCTAAACTCCTAAACCGCAAAACCCTAAACCTCAAATCCTGAAGCTGATTGGTCTTGTCTGACTGGCTCAGGGATCCATTCCAACATTCCCTACTAAGAACCAGGGAGTAGGGTCTCCATTGTAGTTCCTTTTTGGGGTTACCTTTTCGGATCCTTCATATAGAATTGGTTAAACCAGAAAAAGGAACTACAATGGAGACTATAGGTACACCTCGAAGCGATAAACTCTGACTCCCTAAGCCTTGACACCGTAAAACACCGAACTCTAGATCCCTAAAGCCCTAAACTCTAACCCAGAAAACCCTAAACTCCTACATCCGTACTTCCTAAACTCTAAACCCCCCCCAAAAAAACCAGAAAAGCCCCAAAACCATCACCTCGAAATAAACTCTAACCCAAAAATATATAGAGGTCCATTAAAAAGGTAGGTCCTTTTAGAGCCAGGGAGTGGTGGGACCTCCTTTGGCGGCGCTGCTCATCGCCTGCATCCGCCGAAAGAGAGCATTTTACCACCCTTAAGTAAGGAATAGACCTGAAATTTATAGGGTTCCTTAAAGGGATCTATAAGAAATTATAGGGTTCCTTAAAGGGATCTATAAGAAATTATCCAAAAACCTACTGTTTTGGGGGTTAGACCTTCAAATTATGGGGTCATAACCTACTATTTTGTAGGGTTTGGGGATACAGGTAAGACCTTAAATTATAGGGTTCCTTAAAGGGATCTATAAGGGTCTCTATAAGGGTTCTATAAGGGAATTAAGGAATAGACCTAAGGCTATAGGGGCCCTTAGGATTATGGTTTAAGGTATATATATTCCTTAATTAAGGGGTATTGGGTTCTCTGGGAGGGAGCTTGTGACGTTGGGGCTTGAAAGCCAGAGAGTCTCGGCTCCCAAGGAACTAGAACCGGATCTTGAACTTGTTGGTCCTAAACCTTAACCCTAAACCGGAACCCTAAACCCTAAACTCTAAACCCTAAACCCCTAAACCCTAATATGGATCCTGATAGTTTGGGGTTGCCCTAATCAGCTTCCTAGGTTAGAACAAGAAACTCCCTTCCCGGCTTCTGCCTGTCAAATACAAAAGCCTCAGGTCGAAGCAGCTCTGATTGAAGGGATTAGGTTCAGGGTTTAGGGGTCAGGGTTTAGGGGTCATGGGTTTAGGGTTTAGGGCTTTGGGTTTAGGGTTTAGGGTTCAGCGCTTAGGGTTTAGGGTTCATGGGTTGAGGGCTTTGGGCTCAAGGCTTGCATAAGAGGGTTTCAGAATACGAGGGGAGGCTCTTCCGTAGAACGATAGCATGCGGAGTACATCATTGGGTTCCTTAACAAAGCTGGCTTCATTGAGAGTTACACCCATAACCAACCTTCCGTGAAGCATAGCCTTCTATAAACCCCACTCTGAGCCATAATTACACCCAGACCAAAGCTACGGCTTGGGCGTGATCATAATTCCAACCCTAAACCCTAAACTTAAGGGACACTAGGACTGATACCCTAAACCCTAAACCCTAAATCCTAAACTTAAGGGACACTAGGAGGGACCCCTAGAAGGGACCCCTAATCCTGATACCCTATATAACCCTTATATACCCCTTAGATAGTCTCATACCAGCCTCTATAGAACCCCAAGTGTCCCTTTAAGGGTCTCTCCTTTAGTCCCTTGATACCCTAAACCCTAAATCCTAAACCCGAACCCTAAACCCTAAACCCTAAACCCCTTCGGAAGACTGGGCCTTTTCCCATATGGTGCTCAGGTCTGGCGTGACTCCTGCAGGGGAAAGCACGACTACTTGTAGAGAGTTGTTCAGAATTTCGTGGAGGCTTATGGGGTTTAGGGGTTAGGGTTTAGAGTTTTGAGAATTTCGTGGAGGCTTATGGGGATTAGGGTTTAGGGTTTAGGATTTCGTAGAGGCTTATGGGGTTCTATGCTGGGTGGGCGCTTGACTTGTGTTGATTCGCAGAGAGATTTTGCTGTCTTTGGCATATTTCGAAAGGGTGCCCTGCGCAAACATCGCACACCTGCATTTAGCCCTACGCCCCCGACGCATTGGCATGCGGTACAAGGCCTCTGAAGACCAATGAACTGTTCCGGTTGGAGCACAAGGGACATCAAGTGCCGACGGCAATCAATCCGCCACGACCCTCTCGAAGCCGCTGTCGGACTTTCGGACAGCACCCCAGCTATCCTAAATCATGGCTGATATGATCTACCCCGGAATCTACCCGTACAAACCCTAGTCTACTTGTTCAGGCTCTTTATCATAGAATCGGTGTAGTAAAATTTTGTAACCCTTTACAAAGGAACCGTTGAAACCGAATTTGGAAGAAGCCCAAATGGTAGACCCTGACATCTAAACGTTCAAACATTCTTTAACCCCAAATTCTGAATGTGTATGGTGTATGTACATATTAGAGGCGAGTCTGTGCCAAGAAGTACCAGCTCAAGCCCCCGCCTCCAGCTGTCATCTGCGCACTCACTTCGGAGGCATTGCCCTGTCGTGCTAAGGGCTTGCTTAATCTCCAACGGGTCCTACGGTTGATGATATAAATCCTGCATTACCCATAATAAGGACTATACCATAATTCCCATAGCTTAGGGTCCTTAAGGTCATGCAGGATTTATATCAACAGCAGTAAAGTAGGTACGGTAATGGGTTTGTTTTGCAGGGTTCCTTGAAAGATCTATAGGGTCCCCGTAAGGCCGTGTGGGTTCCTGTAAGGGATCTGTAGGGGTACTGTTATGGGGGATACTTCCCTGCCCATAGGCCCTTAAGTAGTTCCTTTTTGGGAATTACCTTATAGGATTCTAAATAGAAACCAAAACGGTTTATATTTAGAATCCTATAAGGTAACCCCAAAAAGGAACTACTTAGGGGCCTATGGGTAAATCATGATCTTAATAACCTAGTATAGAAGCCCTAGATTCTACTTTATAGGCACATAGAACCTTTCGGGATCTTAGGGAGACCTCATCTATACAGTTGATGATACAAATCCTGCATGACCCATAATGAAGAATAGACCATGATTCCCGTAGTTTAGGGTCCTTAAGGTCGTGCAGGATTTAGATCATCAACAGCAGGTCCTCACACGGATCCTGCTAGCGTCTGAACTGGGGTTGGCTATCTTCTGAAACCCCTCCCGTAATGCGGGCTTGGACCAGGCTTCGGAGTAGGCTCTCCTGTGGTTCTATAGGCTGTGACCAGAGGCCCCCGAATTTCTATTGCCAAGCTGTCTAAAGTCTTGCATTTTGCAGAAGAGTGCCATGCCGGGTCAATGTGTGCGGAGCCCTTGAAGCCACAAAACGGGCCTTGTTGCCATCCTACAAGATGCAAAGGATAGACATTCTGCGTCTTCATGGGTGGGTCAGTGAAACAAAGAGTGGTCCTATGACATGATTGGAGAATGGATATTAGGCTTATAGTAAGAACCTACAGCAAAGTAGTTTGTGGTAGTATAGGGTAGATCTTGAGAGCAGCCTTCTGCACGAAGTAAACCAAGAGATCTGAATATCAGCCTCGTAAGCGGATCAGTTTACGAACTACTACGGAACCTTCAGGCAGTCCAGGCTAAGCGCCCTCAACCATGAAAAGATGAGGAGCATGATCCACGATTCTCCTTCCTGCTTTTGGATTGTGCTATCATTCAAACCCTAAAGCTCCAACTGGCCAAGCCCCTTTAACTTTAACCCACAGCGCTTGAGGGGCCATGATGCCATACACGGCGAAAGCGCAACAGAAGGTGAGCACCGCTAGCGTTCCTCGCTGAAAACAGCAACACCATACTGCAGATCACTTCTGGTACTGGGGCTTTCCGGTTTGGGGTTTAGGACGGTTTAGGATTTAGGGCTTCGGGAAGTGGAATCGGTGAGCTCACTCGATTACTCAGGCCAGTATCTAGGATGTCAGAGTTCGTCATGGAAGGTCTCCGTCAAATGACGTAGACAGGCGTTGCGCAAAGCCTTCCCCGGCCCATTTTTTTGTACCCTCAACCCTAGATATACCCTATGCTTGCAAGGACCTTATAGTTAGGGGCCTGGACCCCTTAAGGACCCAATAATAAGGTCCCTGTAAGCTGCCTAGATGTGGCGAAGGCTCCCCCAATTTAAGGCACTCGGGGCTCTTTTCGGGCTTTGGGGGGATTGCGAATGGACGGCTGAAAAGTTCAGGACTTCAGGGTTGGTTAGGGTTTAGGGTTTAGGGTTTAGGGTTCAGTAGGGTCTTGGGCCGGGGTTGGGGATTGAGGGTTTGGGGTCGATAATTTCCACTCAGAGCTTCCCTACTCCATGTTCCAAACCCTGAGCCCGAAACTCTGCCTGTGACCCCAAACCCTACAACATAGTAGCTGATGACCCCTTAGTTACAGGGTAGAACCCTTAAAGCGGTAGGT
>CAJNJA010072809.1:0-21955 GCA_905231915.1 Symbiodinium necroappetens | reverse complement strand
GCCGCCCCAGCAGGGGTCGGCGGATCCTTTCTTAGAAGTCGGCTGGTTTCTCCGATGCTAGGCTGCTTCTTTCCTCGTGATGATGATTAGTTTCTTTGTGTGCTTGACACTGGAGATAGAGTGCCTGAGATAGCTTTGCACCGACTCACCTCGTCCTAGGAAGCTCTTTGCTGGTTCACTGCCAGCGCTCAAGGAAGTCTGTATCATCGTCGCCTGGATTGTCCGAGTTGGGACCCTCTAGACTCTAAACCCTAGAGTACCGCAATCTCGGAGTCTGTGAGTCGAAAGTACCGCAACTCGTTGCAAAGGCGCTGAGAAGCGTGGCTGTGGACTCGGCAGCGGCAATGGGACTCCGTGCTGCCAAGGCGGCACTCTACTTTCGAGCCAACGAGGACCTGGAGAAACTCGGACTGGTCTCCAAGTTCACCTTTCTTATACAGGTAACGGTTGAATGAGGTATCTACATTGTGCTGTATTGTGCTGGTAAGTTGGTAAGGCTGGTAAGGTTTCCTCCTGGGCCTGCGGGCTCTTTCCTCTAAATCAGGTAACTTCATAAGTCTACCTTGTGTTGGCAAACCGGCAAATCACTTTCTCGGATGGGTGCCCGCAACGGAACTGGAGATTCTGAGGACCTTGCTGGTCTCGCAGATCTGCGCTGGCCTTGGCGCAGGTGCTGCCGGAATGTACCCAGGCACCAGAGCCGCCTGAACCACCTCCACTCTGCCATCCTCGGCTGTTCTCTCCCTGCCTATTCTTCTTTGTAGGTGACGGCCGGCCGCGAGGGGAGATCGAAACCTTCGTGGCCTCAGAGGGCCACGTAACCGGCACCTCAGCAAAGCTCTGTGGCACTGCACAGCCCTCATCCGGGCATTCTGTGATGGGACAGGCTGGCATACGGACTTTCAGCACAACTTCACCTTCCAGCTCAGGTTCATCTGCAAAAGATGCGATCCCATTTACCCAAGCCAGTTGAGCTCAAGCACGCGACTGCTGTATGGCAGGGGCGCGAAGCGATGGCGATTCAAAGCAGGGCCTGTCAAGAACAACGTGCGCGCACTGACGCCGCACTTCCAGTTGGGGGCTGAGGATCGCTGCGCAGAAGTTTGCGTTCACAGAGAGTGTGCAAGCATTCGGAGTCGCTGGCCTGCAACTGCTGTGGGAGAGTGTCCTGCAGATGCAAGGACGCGGTCCAACTTTGAGCAGCAGATGAAGCTCCATTTGCTGAGCGAACTTCATCTGCGCTGGAAGCTTCTTTTTTCCTTGGTACCCACCCAAAGCGCTCGACTGGTGACACCCCCCAAGCCGGCGCGATTCGAATCGCCCAGGACCCCACCGAACCGGTTTTCCGGCCGCCAGACGACTTCTTTGCTGATGCGGAGGAGGTAGAGTTGCACGCCGGATCCGTGCTTTACCATCCTGCTGGGATTTGGCATCATGTGGAATGCTTGGGCGAGGCTTTTCAAACATAGAATCGTTTCCCTCGCACACGTACGCAGGCCCACCAATGCAGACCCTTCGTGGATGCTGAGGAAGAGAGTATCTCAATCAACGTGTCGCTCTCCATTGCCACCTGGGCTGACTTGGAGCCTTGCCAAAACAGGCTATGCCGAGAGAGACTTCGCGGTCCTGGATCCACAAGAAGAAAGGAGCTCAGGTCGGCGATGCCGTGCGTCAGCTTCTCTGGGCTTCGCCCAGCCTGCGGCAGCCTCTGGTGGGTTTGGACTCTGTGGATCCATCGCGTGTCCGACAAGCTGAGCCTCGGACCGTCAATGAGCGCAGTTGGACACCTAACTAAACCCTAAACCCTATGTGAGAGCGTAAACCCTAAACCCTAAACACCCGGCGAGAGGGAAAAAACACCCGGAATGCGGGACTGAAGGTGGGCCAGAAGCTGAAGGAAGCAAAGCGGGACTTCAGCAAGTTGACAGCTGAAGACCTACTTCCCGCAGTCATGCTCGAAGCGCCAAGGCCCGACAGTTAACTTGCGGCAGTCTGACCATGTTCTAGCGCTTATTTACCCACAACATGCGCGTGGCCTTGGTCGAACGTTTTCTCCGGAGGCTGCCCTCGCGCATTCACCTGAGCAAGTCTCTGCTCGGAAAGGATCTGTACGTTGAGCAGCTTGGTGCTTTTCAAACTTGCAGTGTGTTAGAGTGAGAATGTGACACATTAACATCGATCATAGATACGATAGGCTTGCGACAATAAGAACAGTGATGGTAATCATTATATTGTCATAAAATCATGAGAAAACGATGGTGAAAAGAAGAGACCTCTCAACTGCCCTCACCAGGCAGGCGCAGAGCTTCCGCTTCGGTCAGCTCGCCAGCCTGGTGGAGCTGCCGGAAGAAACCGACTCCGCCTCTGACGAGGCGCAAAACCAAGAGGGTGCCCAAGGGAGATATGACATCCCCTGTGACTCCTTCGGATTTGAGGAGCTCCCCAAGAATGCGAGGAGGTATGCCTTGCATATCAACTTTGGCAACGAGGACGCCGTCACAGGGGTGTTGCTCATCCCGGTAACCCCCGAGACGAGAGCGGCCCAGAGGGAGCAGACCAATCGGCAGGACGTGGGCTCGTGGATTCGTGTGGTGCTCGTGGCCCCAAGCCCGGCCCTCCGCACTGCGATGGCATGGCTTGGCAAGCGACAACTTGCCGCACGCTTGGTACTTACAGCTCCGTTTCTGGACTCCGGGCTCGGCCGGAGCTACTGAGAAGTGTGATGTTCGCATCCTAGACACGACATGGCAAGGACGATTCGAGCAGTGATGTTGGCTTCTGAGGCGCGGGAGCCCGCAACGTCTGTTTCAAAGCCAAGGAGAGCCTTGGCGAAGTCGTGACGGATCGTTTCGAATGTGCTTTGCAGTCCGACGGGCAGGAGCTGGTCCAGGCATCGGGGCTGAGCTGGACGCAGACGACAAGGTAAAGTCACGGCTGTCCGGAAACGTAGCTTTCGAGACTCACTCGGATGCATGGGTGCAGGCTGATTCGGGTCTCGACCTCAGCCTCTGGCAGCAGCATTCGTCGTCATCAAATTTGTAACTATGTGAGACTGGTGCGACACGAAACGGAATAACAATTACCCTTGAGCACGCTTTTGTACAGATGCTATCGCGATTGCACTCGATGTGGCGAGCACCACCTCATAGGTGCTACGATACTGCGGCTACATCCACCTCGAGAAGTGACTCTGCCAGCGAGAGCCGTGGAGAGTATGGCGCCGAGGAGCCCAGAAAACTCCGCTCGGCCGCTCGGAGGAGAGCCTGGAGCAGAAGCCGCGGAGGCCGGAGATGAAAGGCGCAGGCGGCGCAGGCGGAGCAGGCTGCGCAGCGGCTCCTCCGGGCGGTGCTCTGCAGATGCGGGCGGGAAAAAGTCGGCATCGCCCAGTTGCTGTTTGTGGGGTGGGGGGGGGGGGCGCGGAGCTGTAGAAGCTGCACGTAGCATGGCTCATGGCACGAGCTTTCCGCGGCCGTGCTCGAGCTTCTATGGGGGCCACGCTCCGCGGCTCGGGGCCATGGGGCCTGGAACTCGGACCCCAGACATCCTACGGCCGACTTTTGATCCAATCACAAGGTCTGGAGGCTCCACGGATTCAAAGAAAAAAGGCCGGCTGACTGCAGCATGCAGCCCGTGAGTGTTGACATGTGGACGGTGCAGCGGTTCGCCTTCCGAGGTGAAGAGAAGTACAAGCCGGAGGAAGATGCCACGGCCAGCGCGGAGGTGGCGCAGGCTGCAAAACCTCGACGCTTGAAGAAGGCAGGAAGCGCTCGCTGGGCCATGCTCAGCCATACTCTTGAAACTGAAGCGGTGTGAAGACTGGTCGCTTACCCGTGCATCCATCGCAGTCCCCCTAAATCCATCACAGGCTGCAACTCGAGCGCGGCTCGAGGACTGACCACATGTTTGCCTAAGCTGGCGGGATGCTGTTTTCAGTGCCTCGGGTGTATGCAGGAGCGCAGCACTTCACCTCGTCACTGGCCTGCAACGGGTGACAACGTACGAGGGGCAGGAGGAGGAGCCGCAGCAGTACCGAAAAGTAAGACAAGTAAGAAGTAGTTTGTGACTCTTCAGAGACGCCATGCCTCCCAAGCATGCTCAAGACTAGCTTTTCAGGTGTGCGGGTATTGCATGTCGTGTTCCGTAAGGTCCCCCAGATGCCGCAGACAAGGAGCCCACGGTTCCGGCCACTGAGGTCCAGAAATTTCATGGAGCTTCGCCCAGTCTTTATGGCACATGCGCAGACTCAAAGTGTGCACCCTGTGGCCAGGTGCGTCCTTGCGACAGCTGTGGTGAGATGAGAAAAACAACCAACTTTTCCCGTGGTGACGAGGTGCCAGGCTTAGTCTTGCACTGCAAGCGGCATTTTGAAGAATTGCACAGGCTCGCTGTGGTATCTTAGACTGTCATGCGACAGTAGGTGCTTCGTAAAGAAGCGGGTTGGGGGGTGGGGGTAGGGTGCAGCACTCGCATCACTAAGTCCCAATGGCTTTGTGCCGCTTGCCAGCTCACCAATGGAGGCTTGGTTCAGGGATCCTGGGAGTTTTGGGAGACTTTGGACGGAGAGAGCGCGAGAGACAGCCTCCTTGCAATGCACGAAGAATGGTTCTGCCTGCAGACGCGAGGTCCACGGTCCGCCGAAGAGTCAATCACAGGAGAACGAACTCAAGCACATCTTTTCTTTCTCCTCATAAACCGAGCAACGACGACTTCGTTTCTTGTCCTGTGCAGAGTGGTATAGGATGTCATGGGCATGTGGCCCGCACCCAAAGACCGGACAGACAGACTTGTCGAGCCTGAGGACACTAGTTGGTTCAAGGGGAGCCGAATGGCTACGTGTTCCGAGTGTTGCGCCCATGGACGTAGCCTCCGTCTCGCCAGGTTTGGCCTTCGGCGCAAGACAAAAGCAGAAGAGGCTTTCGGAGGCTGTGTACTCTCGAAACGATCTGCGCTGGTCGCCCTGCCAGGCTCAACGCGACCTCAGCGCAGTGCGCTCAGCGAGCAAGCATCTGCATGAGATGTTGCCGTTGACCTTGCTCGTGCGAAGCACCAAGGTTGAAGCCGCAACCTGTGTTTAGACGGCAGAACAGTGACAAGCAGCTCAGGATCAGGGCTTGCATGCAGGGTTGTAGTCCGATGTAGTCCGAGATGGAAGTGATGGAACCATGAGGCATGTACGCAGACAAGCAAGGTACAGCTTTAGCCTGGCTTGGCAGGAGCAAGCTGAGTGTCTTCTCGGATGATGACAGCGAAAACAGATCAAACATTGGAAGGGAGAGAAGGCCCTTTTGCGACCTACCCCTCGTTCGGACTCGGGGATCTGTCAAACAATGCGTGTCGGTCGCAGGCGCGGCAGATGTAAGACCAACAATAACGACGCTGGCCGTGAGCTGAGATTGAGTGGGTCATGATGTTTTCTGTTTTGGATGCGCGACTTTGTGGAAGCGCCCGGACAGGTCTAGCGAGCAACAGCATGGAACCCAGCCATTCCGTCCAACTGCAGTCCTCGTTGTTTTCCCAAGCTGCCCTTATTGAATGCCGAGGCCTGGCACCCCCAGATGCTGACAGCGGCACGCATCAGTCCCAGCAAGACCTGCTGCAAGAGCCCACGGAGCATGATTAGTACGAAGTCAAGGTTTCTCTGTTGGATTCAATGCACGCAACAGCACACTCCGCCCCCCCCCCCCCCCCCCCACCATTGTTGCAGCAACCGTGAGGCTGCAACAGGAACGACTTTCGGCCAACTGACACCTGCGAGGCCGCAGAGAAGAGCAAAGCTGATGCGGGCGAATACCGCGAACCTTAGCGGTATTGGCAAGGGGCGAGGAGCTCAGAGCAGCGACTTGGTCGACAGCTCCCATAGGGTCCTAGCCGTCCCAGCCCTGGGCCATGCTTAGGAGCACCGTCAGCAGCGAAGGGAGCCAGGCCACAGCCCGAGGGGCACTTGACACCGTCTTGGTCCTTGGTCTTGTCTGGACGAGGGCTTCCATCCTGTCACCTGACGTTTCCGGCAGCTGCTTTGCTCAGCCTGGAAGCGTTTTGCAGCACAAGCTCTCTCTAGAGAAGCAATGTCGGAGGGAAAGGCGAGGCGCAAGATCACCGTGGCCCCTGGTCCTGCAATTCAGACACGGGCTTGATGCGAGGATGCAAACCATCATGTGAATGCTTCTAGAGGCCGAGCTTGAAAAGCACAGCTCCGAAGACAATGCATGGATGGCTGTTCATGGCTTGGTGCTGAACCTCTCCAAGGCCCATTCAGACCTTTCATCGTGGTTTTGTCGAGTAACAGGAAGTGTCGACAAACAGGGAACTCACGCGCCAGGATTTCTTGGACGAGCACCCAGGAGGCCCGGACGTAGTGACAGCGCTGGCTGGCAAGGACCGAACTGCAAACGATCCACGCCGACGATGACAGTCAGTAGCCAGACTGAGCCAGATAGATGGACATATGGCATTGCCGACAGTGATCCGTGTGGCAATTTGTCAAACACCGACATCGATGAAGATGCTAGCTAGGGCTGTTCAGCGTTTTATAGCAAGAGGCAGGGGAACGAGACACCGAAGCCAGCAGCAGCAACCATAGATCCCAATTCAACACCGCCTTTTGGTCTGCTTACAGAAACACAATGGACCGAGCGCCATGCCAAGATGCAACGGCATTCGGAAGCTTCTCAATCAAAGGCAAAGGTTGCGAGCAGCAGCAGCAACAGCAGCAGCAACAGCAGCAGCAACAGCAGCAGCAACAGCAGCAGCAACAGCAGCTGCGACAGCGGCAACACCAGCTGCAACAATGCTAAACTAGCGAAGAACTGCACTAAGTTGAATGCCGGCGGCAACACCAACAAGAGCTGTTTTTCCGTCAGTCATTTTTCCGCCAAAATGCGCAAATGAAAGCGAGCCTGGGTATGATGAAACGTGGCTTTGCAGTTACCTTGCAGCCTGCAGGATGGCACACAGGACTTCGAGGACATCTCGCACAGCGACAGTGCTCGAGACTGGGCCAGCAAGCTTCCCGACTGCATGCTGGAGGCGTTGTAAAAGGTCGAAAAAAGGAAGCCGTAAGAGGTGAAGCTGGTTGTAGATTGGAGATGGGTGGCATCTATATCAGCAGAAATCATATCATATGCCAGCTGTGTCAGCATTGATGTTGTTCGCTGGCTCCCTAAAGGTTGGCCGCTGGAGGGCACTCGTTAGAATTGAAAATCGCATTGTACGGGTGGGTACACCATTGAGTGCCAGCCAACCACGATCGAAGCTTGCGGGAACCTAACTAAGGCTGATCATTGGCTACATGGAGAGTGCTGCGGATGAAGAGGGAATCCAAACAAAGCTTGTTCCCAAGCATGCTGAAGCAGCAGCGAAATCCGGAGCTGCGGGTGGTTTGGGAGCCTTTGTGCCTGCAGTGCTGGTCCTCGCGCTGGCAGCAGCAGCCTATTTCTTCTTGAACAAAGCCTGAAGAAGCGCAGGGAAAGTGTGAGGGCATTTTTCGCGACGAGCCACCCATTTGCGTCTCTCCCGCGAGGTGTGGCCAAACGTCGCTCTTGTAGCTAAGCCCCTCCTGCACGTACAGTGGAGTTGCTCGCAAGAAAAAAAGAGATGTTCTCGACAGCGCTAGCTTTGCCAACCAGCCCGAAACCTTGTCGACGGTCCATTGGCCGCTGGCTTCCCTGAGCCCCGGTGGAGGCCATGGAAGCGAAGGAAGTCTTGACGAGCGCAGGGGGGCCCAAAGAGCTGAGCAGAGCAGCTCCCTGCAAAGCAGTGCCTTCTTCCCTATATATTATATATTATGTAATATAATATAGTATAGTATAATATAATATAATATAGTATAACTGAGAGGTCAAAGAGCCCAAGGCCGGTGAGCGGAAGAAGGCCAAGGGGAAGGGGCTTCCCCGTTTGGAAGGTCGTGAGGGCGCTGGCTTTGGAGTCCTTTTCTTCTTGAGGCACCCGAGAAGCCTGGGTCGGCAGAGCTTTCCGACGGAGAGGGCGTCAAGGCCTGACTTCTTGTTTTTGCTTTGTAGGGGCCTTTCACCTTTGGAGAGAGTGGTGTGGCAGGTGCCACCGCTGCCTCAGCGGACGTTGCCTGGCGGCTTCACAGTAGGCGAGAGAGCGGCGCTTCCGGCCACGTTTCCTCCTCGAGCCGCCTTTCTGGGTCCTGCGCTGTCCTGAGCCTCGCATCCCTCGCATCCCTCACATGCCAGGTGACGCTCATTTCTAGAGAGGCACCGAATCAGACGATGCCCCGGCATGTCTTCCGCACCTGAAGAAGGGTTGAGCCTTTGTACGCCCCCTGCAGCGCTGGGTCATGTCAGGCTCATCATGGAATTGGGCCAAGAGGGAAACATTGTCGGTGCAGCTTGCAGCTGAGCACTATGGTGGCCGGTCAAGTGGTCATGCAGACTCTTGTGAACCCCGAGGTGGAGCGTCGCTTCGGAGGCGAGGTGGACCTCCGCCTGCTAGCTGGGCACCCGGAAATGCAGATGAGAGGCATCGTGTGTTAGGGCCTGCTAGGGGCTTAGGGTGTTCACTTGTGGTTTTGAGTATCATGGGGTGCGGTGTGGGTGATGTCCGCTGTGTGCACAAAGGTCCAGTTTCCTCGTGGAGTTTGTTGGTGCTGCCGGCGTGAAATTTAAATCTTGAGCCAGAGTTGCTTTCGGCCGATTGAAGCTGGCAAGACAAGCGGCAAACCGCGGCAGGTGGCTCTCGCCGCTCCAGATCAGCCTGCACCTTAACCTCAACATCTCGACAAGTCGATCCACCGCGGTGCCAGTCCTTTTCCTGTCAGATGAGACTTTCTGAGGTCAGCCTGCTCAATTTGGTGCAGCGCGCGCTGCCGGAATATTTGGATTCAACTGGGGTAGCCGGGCAGGGGACTTGGAGAATCGAGATGTTTCGTTCCCAGACTTCAGGCCGCGCGGTCCTTTTTCCACTCCAAGGTGAAGTCTCTAGTGACTTTGCTGAACCCGCCCGCCGAGCAGCCACACCAGGTGGGCCTTGGGAGCAAAGATGTCTCGCCTCACTGCTTTCAGCTTTGAGAGACCGCTTTGTGTTTCGCTTTTCGACTTTGGCTCTCAAGTGCTTGGGCCCAGTGCAGCCTGCAGAGCCCGGGCAGAGTGAGTCGGGATGAGGAGGTGCCCGAGATGCAGAGATGGCATCCACCTTTGAGGTCTACAACCTCCGCAGTGGGCAGTCCACTCCGACGCCAGGCCGCGAGAGGGTCTCGCGGATTGCAGGCCAGTGGTTCAGCCAGCCGCGGCCCTATGTACAGAAGGCTGGCATCCGGGCTTATCAGCAAGCTCCGATTCACCTTGGCATGATGCACCCTCCACAGTCCGAGACTGTTCGAAGAGACCTCCTTGAGTATTTGGAGGCCAATGGAATCACGAATCCGCAGCCGCGGATTCCGGTGAGCTCCAGTGCACCGGACCTGCGACCAAGGGCCGTTCCACGTTGGAGGCCAAGCGGCCTCACCCCTGTTCGGCAACCAAGCTTGGGTGTGCTGCCACCGGACCCTCAGCCGCGGTCACCGCGATCCTCGCACAAGCCTCGGAAGCAGCCGTCCCGCCCAGCGCCGAAGATCCTCCACCTGCGACCGCCCAACGAGACCGTCGATGTCACTCGCTTGATACGAGCATGCGGGAGTTTTGTGGCTCTGCGTGCATGTATGTACGTATGTATGTATGTACGTACGTATGCATGTATCTATCTATCTATCTATCTATCTGTCTATGTATGTATGTATGTATGTATGTATGTATGTATGTATGTATGTATGTATGTATGCATGTATATGTGTGTCTAACATAATATATTATACGTTACATATTATACACTCTGTAATTAGTCTATATTCTTTATTCTGTGTTGGTATGTGTATATATATATATAGAGAGAGAGAGAGAGAGTATGAGTATGTATTTATATTAGAATGTTCTATACTATCTATCAAAAAGTTCAATCGCCACATTTTGTACTACAAATGATGTATTGTATAGTGGAAATTGTAATAGATATGTATTAATAATATTATATATCTGCACATGACGTTATGTTGTGTTGCATGGTGTTAGTTTACATTTTTTACATACTATATACAACCTAACTATCTAAGTATCTATCCATCTATCTATGCATCTATGAAGTTGTCATTTATCTATCTATCTATCTATCTATCTATAATACATTATGCGCCATAAGAAAAGTATATGCACATGTGCAGATCTCTCGCTGTCTTTTCTGTCTCTCTCTCCCTCTCTCTCTGCCCGTCTCTGCCTGTTTCCACTTGTATTCAAATGTGGCACTCGTCGCGAGTATTGTGCTGCTATGCTGCCTGTGCGCCCTTTGTTGTGGTGCTCACTGCTGAGGTAATGCACAATAAGGAGGTCAGGAGAAAGAGCTTCTCGCTGCCCGGTGGCGCTCTGCTGCTGTCCCACATTTAGCAGAACAACGCCTGCACTGTGTCGCACCACTCGATTGAGTTGGTCCGTCTTCCGCCTTCACCAAAGTCTCATCAGCTGTCGTATCAATTGCTGCAGTGCTGTGCAATCAGTTCTCAATGGTATGTCGGATTGGTACGCAGAGTCAGAGACCAAGCGCTGGAGGCTTGCTTGTAACACCATCATTGCACAGGTTCTGGCAAAGCCAGCCTGGCCAGCAGGTACTGCCCGAGTGACGAAGTCATGCGGGCTCACCTAGTGCAATTCCAAACCGATGTGTATCATATGGACAGAAGACATGGCGAATGCTCGAGTGGAGCGTGCTATTATTGAAATGTGCGAAAGGTGCATACAGGCATGGACCATGGGGCAATGACAGGAGTTGTGGCTGGGCGATGAAGGTACGGTTCGGAGCTGACATGGGCCACAGAAATATGCATGATCAGCATGCGAAGCCAGTCATGCCACAGGGTGTCATGTGGAGCGAAGTAGTGATGAGGTAGTCGGCCCATCCGTGGTCAAAGGCAAGCTCGCTGTCCGTGGATTCCTCAGCCAAGCTCAGCCAGTCAACAGCACGGTGCGATTCTCTAATTCTAGCGAAGTTGCCTGCGCTTTGCAGCGACCTAGGCTTTGACAACGGCATCGGCGAGTGGAGCATATGGCCCTGCCTCGTTTGCAAGACGGAGGCTTGGAGTCTAATTGCTTTCTGCGGCAGAGCTTCAGACGTTCCGGCTTGCACTGATGCCTCAACGACATGCATGCACCTACACACGTGTCAGTGCTATGAGAGTCCGGTAGATACATCGCATTTCCTGAAACATGATCGCGCAAAGATGCTTGAGTCAGTAGTTGGCTTAGTTGTGCACCAGCATGGATGGCTTGGCTGCTCGAAGAGCACGGAAACCTAGGGACTCAGAGGCCGTACAATCCTTAAAGGGGTAGTTCTCTAATTAAAATGGGGGTCCCTTTCGGGGTCCTTTTTATACGGGTGCCGTACCATCTTGGGGACCTACAAAGGGACCCCCGATGTAGAGAACCACCCAACACCCTATCAGAATGCATTCCAAGCATGGGAAGCAGGCCTATGAGGAGACCATTCAAGAAAAGGTCCAGGGTTTTGCTCGGGGCGACCGCGTCCGGGTGCTCAGAATGACACGGATCTACTGAGTGCTAGATAGCGATTGCTGGATCGGATAGGGATGGAAGGAAAGATGCACTGTGGTATTGGTCCATGCATCTCTGACACTTTCAGGGCAGCAATCAATGTTTTTTGTTCCGAAAGGTCCGAAGCTTGGGCCAAGTCTTCGGCTCTCGCAGCTTTGACGCCAGACGCCCTGGAAGTTGCTTGATTCTGGAAGAGTCGTGGCTTTGCAGATCGCTTTTTCAAGGAGACCAGGCTAGCGGTGGCGGAAGGAGAAGAGGGCACCGTCGCAGATCTCTCAGCAAGAAATCGGGGGCAACCAGAGATTTGGTGACAGAGAGCTGATGAGGTCGGACCTGGTCATGCTGCTGGCAAGGCCGTAGATTGACGAAGCAAAAAAAATGCGCTCGAAATCGATCGAGTCTGTCGTATTTCGTCTGTTTTGAGCAGGTCCTGGTGCACTTCGACGCTGACGATCGAGTCTGGAGTCTGGATCCGAAACAACTGGCCACGACCTTAAACATCGGCTTTCAAGCACACAAAAATAGCCTGACCCCTCATGACCAGGAATCTACATCGAGCTGTTTATAACGAGTATTGGACGTCGCGCCGTCCTCATCCCTAGGCAGCCGAAGCGACTCCTGCATGCCAAGGGTGATGTTGCCCCGAGGTGCGCGTGGCGCCTTTGACTTTGGTATGCTGGATGACCCTTCAGCTGCCAGGCATGTAGAGTTCTGCCCCAAAGGCCTGACTTGAGCAAGTGGTCTAGTTGGTTTCTTTGCAGGGTGGGGCCAGGTGCCCGCCAGACACCAGAATTTCACACACTTCCACCCAATGCATAGTAGCCTGCCCTGCAAAGCTGCCATCTGCCATTTTAAAGCTCGCAAGATGGGAAAGCTCATTCTTGCCTGCCTGGCACTCAATACGTGACATCTTCCGTTTGTGTGGAACTCTGCTGTTCAGCAGTGTAAGCGTGCTCTCGGCAACAAGCTTGACTTACGTACCTGGCGCTACACTGCTGTAGGGCCCCCGACTACATCAAGGAAGCCGATTACTAATGATCGTTTGATCGGAGACTCAGCAGCAATCACTCAGACAGGGATGCTTCCCACGCTCCAGCAGGATAATGCACGCGGCGTGCCGCGAAAATATTTTGCTGACTGGGTTAAACTCAGATCGGCGACTTGGTGACAGCCTGCGTTAGCGCAGAACCTCTGTAACATCTGACGCAGCGTCTGGCCAGAATCCGGTGAGGCAGTCGCCCACTTGCAACCTCGCCCGAGAGCAGCCGCAGATTTGTGCAACTATGACTATGGATCGCTGCCCGAGCCCCTGACCTGAGACTAAGAGTTTAACCCAAGACTGCCAAGGACACGGTCAGTGCAGGAAGTTATGTCTTCGACAGTCTGCAACTGCAAAGCAGTCAGTTTCACATCCGCCCAACATTTCTGAATATTTACCGGCTGGAAGGTGGCATGAAGAAGCTCATGGGCAATTCTTTCCACTGGTGGAGTAAATTTTGCCTTCCAGCCAGATGTGCCAGATTTGCCAGCTGCTTGCAAGAAGTGTCCAAGCTTGCAGAAAGCATGCATCTGGGCAGAACCAGAACAAGCAGGGCCGTAGTTGGACACTTTTTTGAGTCGAGGCAGCCCACAGGCGGCAGGAGCGCCATTCCTTAGTGTTGGTACCCGCTCAGTGCCAGCATGTACAGCAGAATGACTCCAGCGATGTCGCATGGTGGACTTGTTCGGTTGTAGGCACGAGAGCAGAACTGTGCAGAAGGAAAAAGCACGCGATTGAAGCCTCGACATCAGAGACGCCTTCAGCTGGTTTGTATGGCATGCAGACGGCAACCAAGTGCTGTAAACGAGCGCGCATCTCAAGACGTCTCAAGTTTGGGTAAGTCACAGTCAACATGTTTCTGATCAGCACGCCCCTACCCATGACGAACCCTGAGTGTGCACAGCCTGTGGGACGTCGACGAAGATTTGCAAACCTACGTGCACCTTGCAACTAGTCTGCCAAGAGCGGCGTAAGCCCATTCCTTGGCTCCCATGCTCCTGAATAGGTAAAAAATAAGAACCATAAGGGAAATATTGAAGTTTCCAAAACCAAACAGCCCAAGTTGTCCTGTAGGGTTCCTTGCAGGGCCCCGTTTAAGGGCTCCTTTTAAGCCCTGAGCACAAGCAGCAAAATGGTCGCGACAGCCTTAGCCGGGCCTCCACCGGTGAAGCGACGCGTGGAGCTGCCCCAGGGCGTGGTCGTCTCAGCTCCTTGCCTTTGAGACGTTTATAAAAATAGGAATACATGACAAATAATTAAGTGATGGGAAAAAGACATTGTGCTCGCAAAGTGGGTTTCCAGACTGCGCATCAGCCGATCAGGTGATCGGCTGATCGGCTGGTCGGGTTCAAGGTTTAGAGGTTTAGGGTTTAGGGGTTTAGGGTTCATTAGGGTTTAGGGGTTTAGGGATGTTTAGGGTTTATTAGGGTTCAAAGGGGTCGAGGGTTTAGGGTTGATTGGCTGATCGGCTCATCGGCTCATCGGCTGATTGGCTGATGCACGGTTTTGGGCCCAAAAGCCACGCACACTTGGAAAAATAGAGAAAGAGAGAGAGGGATATATATATATATATACACACACATACATACACAGTATTTTTATACGCATGATGGATAGAATTCAACTGCCACTGACGCGATTGGCGGCCGAGCGTCTGCATAAGTTGCGCTCCAGGTCTTGCAAGAAGGTGATGGACAGCACTTCCCACAAAAGATGCTCGACGGCAGAAAGCTCAAACCTGCACACGGCATGCCCACCTAAAATCTTTAAATCCACCCGACGAGCCCGCGTTAGCTTTGTTGAGCAGTTTCGCGGGGCAGAGGTTGGTTGTTGCCCATGTGGTGGGACGCTTGCCCAGCGGCTGCGTTTTTGAAAGCACGGAGGGCAAAGGCCAACCACCCATGACGATGCTCCTGGGCAAGAAGGCCATTATTCCAGGGATGGAGCTGGGACTGAAAGAGCTGTCACTGGGCTCCATTGCTGAGATCCATATCCCTGCAGATTTGGGATATGGGGACAAGGGGGTGCCACACATCGTGCCACCGAGCAGCGACCTCCTTTTTGAAGTGCAAATACTGGAAGTCGATGGCACCCAGTCGGCCGCGCAGAGCTTGCAGAGTGCACTGCCGACGGCGGCGAAAGACGACTCGGCTTGCTTGAAGCTTCCTTGGTGGCTGGCTCGAGTGGAGTCTCTGCCACCCTCTCAGTACTATATCAACTTCTGTCGCGAGACTGCCGCTGGCCACGTGCCACCCTTGCTAGGGTCGGCGCGGAGCATTGCGCGAAGAACCAGCACCGAGTTCGACTGCTTCGATGTCGGGAAAGCCTCGGAGCCTTTCATCGTGGTGGACATGCAGGAAGGCTGGCCTGCACAAGACACATGGGACCTCTCGTGGCTGGCGGGAAAGTTGGGTCACACTCGCCAGCTCGTCAAGTGGCTTGGGCCCATCTTCACTCGCCAGGAAAATCTTTGGGAAGCGCCCGTATACGAAACTTCTCTCAGTGAGTATGCCGATTACGTTCGCGAGTTGGAGAGATTAGACCCAGATTGCAAAGACGAGAATGCAGCGAGCTGTCCCAGACTGTACTTGAACGGTTGGCCGGCCTTTGCTCAACTACCATGGCTTCGGAGTTATGTGGTTCCTGGGGGTGAGGGGATCGCGGATGCTGCCGCTTCAGCGGATATGATCCTGGAGGTGCCAGCTCCGTGCCACTGCCTTCTTGTTGTTTTTGGGGGATCGGGTGGGTGACATGAGGATCTGAACTCTTTGCTGATTCGAGAGTCGGAGGCCCTGCGAGAGGCCGGGAAGCCATGGCTTGGAGCAGCAGTATATGGTATAGTAGTACAGTATTATAGTAATAAAGTAATATAGTATGACATTGTATTCTGCTAGGCTCGATCTTATGTCTTTGTCTCGCTAGCTACAAAGACGCCCCGACGCTCAGTCGCTCCTGGAGGGGCTCACGGCTCGTGGCAGTTATCAGCCGCTCCTTGGCCTGCAAACTCCAGCTTGCCACGGGAGGGATGAGAAGAAACACCCGATGTCGGGTTTAAAATACCTTGAAAGGAAAGTCGACAATGTGATTTGTCTTCTCAAACGATATGAAAAGCGGCAAGAATTCAACATGAATTGACTAGCCGATTTCCTTGTAGAGCGATTGAGAGTTAAACCAACCATAATAATATCAAAACTTGCGGTGAAGCAAATGGGCGAGCTTTTTCAACCGGAACGGCATGAAGAAGGGTTGTCAGTGTTGTCTGAGCCGATGCTGAGGCCTGATGCAGAAGAGCAGAAGCAAAAGCTGCAGAATGAGGCGCGGGCTGAAAGATGTGGCAGGTGCAAGCCCTTCTTCAGCTTGTCGGCCTGGATCAACTCTGCTCCGGCAGGACTGGGACTTGACAAAAGTCTTCATTTCACCGAAGGGGGCCATCACGAGGTTGCACTTTGACAACGGTGGTGCGCATGCAGGGAGCCCAGAGCAAGCCTTCAGCCCGAAGCCTGGCAAATGACTTTATCTTGATGTTGAGGCCTGGCTTTCTCAGATGGAAGGCGAGCTCATGAACCGTTATTGGCATAGAGACCAGCGACTCCAGCTTTCTGCAGCTTGTTGCCAGGCCGAAAAATGTTTGTGCGCTGGACTAAGCGTGCAGTCACACTGGTTGGGCTCGGGGGCAGTCAGCATTCCTTGGTGAGAGTACTTGGACTGAGGTGCTTTCCACCTTCCGTTCGGCACATAGTGCGATGTTCCAATTTCTGGGTGTCAGCAGTTTTCAACAGTTTGAGAGGCATGCCTACTTTCTGTGCTTGCTGTTGGGTGCGTGCCTTCTCGTGCTCGAGAGCCTTCGATCATGAGCGGAGTAGACCGGAGAACTCAGAGCAAACAAAACGGCACGGAACAGCACTGCAGACAGCATCAGTGGACAGGACTTTTCTGAGGGACCCGTTGGAACCCGGCATTCAAGTGAAGCGATGGTATAGCAGCATGCAGTGCCGTTTGCTGCCCTTGCTGCGCCGTGGTCTTCCCATTTGGGCTTCCGCAAAGGGGCGTTTGAAGGTGCAGGGCGGCGCGGGCGCGGCCGATCAGCGTGCGCGGCATTTGTGGCTCCTCGGGGTCGGAGTGGCAGGAGCAGCCGTGAGCAGGCGGACGTCCCTCCTCCGTGCTCCGTTTCGGCTCTGCTTGCTTCGCTGCCTCGCTTTGTGATGCCATGTGTAGCCGCAGGCATGGCCTCCAACCTGTGGCTCTCCAAGCTCCCGTGCCTCAGTTGCCTTGTGGCCTCCCTTTTTTTTGGCGCTGCTGTCGGTCCTTGGCACTGTGGCACCTTAGGTCGATAGAGCCGAGCTCATCTACAAGATTCAGCAGGGTGACGTCGCTGCGGTCCTGAAAGCTCTGGCAGACGCCGTTGGCGGTATCGATGAGCCGTTGACCTCCATTGGTCAGACGGCTTTGCATATTGCATGTGCGGCTGGGACTCTGCCGCTAGTAATTGCTTTACTCAAAGCTGGGGCAAACGCAAGCGCCAGAGACAGGACAGGTGCGTCCTGTGTGGCTTTGGCAAGCACGGCAGGACACGCACATGTGCTGGAAAAGAAGCTCGCCTGCAAGCAGGCCGCCCAATACTGCGATGTTTGACCGAGAGGCCTACGTGCATGATGAAGTGCGGAGCGATAATCACACGACGTCCTCTGAGGCTGCTGGAAGTGGAGGACATCGCCCTTGAAACCTACGACGTGGCTGGGCTAACGCCCCTGCACAAGGCGGTTGGCTTTGGGCATCCTGGATGCCTGCGCCGTCTCCTCGAAAATGGAGGGATGGATCCCAACATCTGCACCGGTGAGGTGACAATCCCTGCTGAGTTTGAACCTGCCCCCTCCAGATACGAAACGGCGCTCCATGTCGCTTCCAGACTGTTGACCAGGGCCATCAACAGCCCAGACGGTGCAGGGTCCTCCGAGCAGCAGCAGGAACAGCAGCGAGAGATCATGCAGGCGGGTGCGTGGGAATGTCTCCGCTGCGTTTGGGGTGCGTGGGAATTTCGGGTGTGTTTCNNGTTTCGTGCAGCCTTGCTTCTTGGAAGTTGACTGATCGGCATAAGAATGTCAGTAACAATTACGATATAGAACTTGTAGAACTTTTAGAGCTTTTAGAATTCTTACAACTTTGGAAACTTCAGAACTAGAATTTTAGAACTTTCAGAACTTATAGAACTGTTAGAACTTTTAGAGCTTATGGAACTTTTAGAGCTTAGAGAACTTTTAGAACTTTTAGAACTTTCAGAACTTTCAGAACTTTCAGAACTTTTAGAACTTTTAGAACTTTTAGAACTTGTAGAACTTGTAGAACTTATGGAACTTTTAGAACTTTTAGAGCTTTTAGAACTTTTAGAACTTTGGAAACTTCAGAACTAGAATTTTTGAACTTTCAGAACTTATAGAACTTTTAGAACGTGTAGAGCTTATAGAACTTTTAGAGCTTATGGAACTTTTAGAGCTTAGAGAACTTTGAGAACTTTCAGAACATATAGAACTTTTTGAGCTTTTAGAACTTCTTAGAACTTATAGAACTTTTAGAGCTTTTAGTTTTTTTAGAACTTTTAGAACTTTCAGAACTTATAGAACTTTTAGAACTTGTAGAGCTTATAGAACTTTTAGAGCTTATGGAACTTTTAGAACTTTTAGAACTTTTGGAGCTTTTAGAGCTTAGAGAACTTTTAGAACTTTTAGAACTTTCAGAACTTTCAGAACTTTTAGAACTTTTAGAACTTTTAGAACTTGTAGAACTTGTAGAACTTATGGAACTTTTAGAACTTATGGAACTTTTCAGGCAGTCTTGCGGGGCCACGCACCGAGGCCCTGGTCATCCTGCTTTCAGCGTGCGGCCGAAGGCACTTAGGACTTTTAGGACTTTTAGAACTTTTAGAACTTTTAGAACTTTTAGAACTTGTAGAACTCTTCGAACTTTTAAAACTTATAGAACCTCTAGGACTTTTAGAACTTTCAGAACTTGTAGGACCTTTACAAGTTTTAGAACTTGTAGGACTTGTGGGACTTGTTGAAGTTGTATAACTTTTAGAACTTGTATAACTTGTTGAGGCTCTGGAACGCCCACGCGCCCCAAATGCAGCGAGCGCTTGTCCACACGCCCCAAATGCAACCAACCCTCATGCAGATCTTGGTGGACTATGGAGCAGATCCCACCGCCAAGGACATCAACGGTATGGTGCCCAGTGGACTCAAGCACCAACTGTGAACTGTTGCGAGTGTTAAGTTCCAAGGGTCGGACATGCTGAGGAGACACGCCTTTGCATTTCTGCGCTCGCAATGGCGATTCGTGGGGCCTGGCGCTTCTTCTGGGAAATACTGTGGAGCCAACCGAGGCATTGCGGATTCGCAACAAAGAGGGCCGGGATGTCTGGAACTACATAACATCTCCCCTCCTGAAGCTCCAAGTGGCCCTGAAGACGGCTTGGATCCTTGCGAGGATTTCACAGTCACTCAACGCTGCAGGTGCGGCTTGAATCTGAGGGCCAGGATGAAGAAACGTCTTGGTGTTCTCAGTTCTTTGGCTTTGTGAGCCACTGTACATAGGGCTGGTGGTCTCATCAGGCTGAGATCACAGCGATGAAATCCCAGCAATGACGATTGTTGCTTCAGGCAGCCGCAAAGCAGGTGAGAGAGCAACGGCTTCTGGAGCGTGTGGGTGTTTTACAAAGCACTTGATCAAGGATGGGGAGCACCTGCATCCATTCGAAGGCGATGAGGGTCTCATGAATGGCTCGTGGTCGCTCGGCATCCATTGCCTACATCGACCTACGTGTAATTGATGTGAAAGATAGCGGTGCGATAGCCCAGGCTGGATCCGTTAGACCCGGATGTCTTCGAGAAGTGGCCCGAATCTCTTGAATGTTTGCCATCATGTCATCATCCATGGAATTGATTGAAAGACTCGCCAGGACGTGCGACGCGCCACGCCGTACACGGCTGTGGTGGAGCGGGGTGAGACAATAGTGGCACCGAAAGGCTGGTGGCACTATGCCGTGTCACTAGACACTTCGGCTCAGAGCTCAGAATTGGAGCCTTGCAGGGGCATCCCTTTCTCCTGGCCCTCGGCTAAGGTGACGATTATGAGGAATTTCTACAGCACGAGCAACCAGTGGGACCTGACACCTCGTTGCATTGCGTGCCGCAACATTATTCAGCCTGTTTCCAGTGTAACTTGCAGAAACGACTCAGGATCCAGCGCAAGGATAGTGGCCTGGCAAGTGCTATTGCAACACATGCAAGGCGCTCAAGTTGGACGTTGTTTTCTGACCTACCGCATCCAGTAGACCTGTATAGCTAGGTGTTCCAAGCTTGGTGGCTACATTGAGGTTCTCCGGAAGCAGCCAAAGCTCAAGAATCAGCCCGACTCGGTCAACTTCTCGGCATCCTGCGTCTCAGCAGAGATGTGTGGGGGCTGCGGACCGGGCCTTCCTGTTTCAGGTCATAAACGATATCGCGACCAAGACGGTTCACAAGCTTCGTCCGCGACCCTGGTCGCCGGGGTCAACCCCACCGAATTTGTCAGCTAGAACTTGAGCTGACAAGGTGAAACCTTCATCGAGAATCGCCGGAAAGCGGCACAGCAACAATCCGGATACCTCAAATGACGAGGCTAAAGCCCCAGGCATCCTGGCAAGCCCAGGAGGGTTCCAATTAAGTTTCCTATCTGTTTCTCATGCCACACATCCACCAAGAAAAGGCTGCTTGTGGGTCTGAGAAATCACATGGCCCGCGAAGCTTTGCGTTTGGCGGTTTGTTTAGTTGTGCTCCGTGCATGCTCGCGCATCGATAACGGCTCAAGATGCGCAGAAAGATGGAAGATGGGTAGTGCCAAAAGTGCACGGCCCTCCCGGCTAACATGGTCGGTGCCTCAGTCTTCTGCGAAGCCTACCCGTCAGCATCACTTCCGGTTGCTTTGTGGCAGAAGTGCCATACCCGTCACACCAGATATGCTGCTTTCGCCTTCGCGGAGCTATGCACGTTCACTGAGAGATTGAAGCCTAAACCAAACCGCACTCGCCACTCCCGTATTGATGTAGTCGAGTAGTGAAGTCACATGGGCGGGACTGGGGACGGTGGAAAGGTAGTACAGGGAAGGTTTGCCAGGAAATGCCCAACTTGCCATTCCTGGAAGTTTAATGTCATTTCACTGTCGGGCATTGGTCCGGGACTCTGTGCCGTGCAGGCCGCTTCCGTGCATCGGGCCATGAGCATGGCCTTTCTGGCCGCCAAAGCGCAGGCCATGGCCTTCGAGGTCAGTTTCGTGTGCCCAGGGAGCAGCTAATATCGATGGTTCTGGTGAGTTTAGGGTGATGCATGGCTCTCTCTGAGACTCTGAGGTGCAATGTTCCAGCGTCCTATTCCAGAGAGAGCATGAAGAGATTGATTCGGCTAAACTGTGACAAGGCAGGGCCAAGGCTGCACTGTAATGAAGTAATGGAGTAGAGTAGACTAGACTGGTATAGTTTAGTCCAGCAAAGGAATATAATTAGGTATTATTGTACTGATATAGTATTCTGAAGATTGCGAGGGCCTGAAAAGAGAAGCACTGGCGGAAGTGGCCGTGGCGAGTGTTGCGAAACATTTCCCGAGGTGAACAGATCTGTCAACGATTTTGAAGCGTTGGGGGCGGAAGAATCAGAACTGGACACAGGTGGGCTTGCATTTTTGCAGCTTGAGAGTGCGTGCTGATGCAGGATGGCAGTGAATGCCGTGGTCATGATCACGCCTCCCCCACGTGTCACCAGTTGCAGGATTGAGGATGATCTTGGGCGACCAATACGACATAGACAACCTGTGCCCTGACAATACTTAAGCTCGCGACTTTCCATTGACATGTGGTAGATGCTGTGCCCCCTTCAAGGCAGTGGTTAGAGAAAGGCTCCTTGGCCACAGAGGCTTGTGAAAATGCGACGACGTTGCTTGTCTCAATCGGGAACGGCCGCATGGCCACTCCAAAGCAAGCGTTCGCCCAGTTAATCTTGCAAACTGGGAGAATATGAACTTGTGCGGCTTCTTCCGGGCATGTCGGCCTATGTGGGGCTGAGGCTATTGGCAGAGACGGAAGCCATTGCATGGAGGTTGGCAGAGAACGAGACTGCTTCAAGGTTTATGGAAGCGACCAACCTGGCAGTCAACGCGCGGCTTGCTCTAAGCCTTTAGCGCCGCCATTCGGTGGGTGCATTTGGTATGGTGATGTATTGCGGCAGTGGTGACGCACACGCGCACGCACGCGCGCGCGCGCGCGCGCCCCCGCGCACGCACGCACACGCACGCAC
>CAJNJA010072808.1:35322-50881 GCA_905231915.1 Symbiodinium necroappetens | reverse complement strand
CTCTAAATTAGGGTCCCGTTTGGGGTTCCCAATATAGTGCGGCATCATTTGGAAAAAAAGACCCTAAAAGGGACCCTACTTTAGAGAACTGCCCATATAGAGGCGTAAATAACTACCAATTATTATTCCTCAGGATTCCCTATTATTCCTTCTACTACAAAAAGGTCCAGAACCCTCTTCGAATTAGTCAGCCCCCTACATTTGCCTGGGCCGCGGAAGTTAAAACCAGCATGGCCCCTCGACGCTTAATATAGGGGCCTTGTAGTAGTGACCTATGCTATTTTGGGGGTTCGTCATTATAGCTATAGTATTATACACCCCAAAACCCTATTATAATTATTAAGGCCCCTATATGAACCTAAGCCCTAAGCCCCTGCCAAGAGCTTCCAGATACCACAAGCCCTGAATCAGAGATCCACTCGCCGTCCAGATCAACAAAGCTAAACCCTTAAGCCCTAAACCCTAAACCCTGAACCTTAAACCCTGGGAACCCTAAACCCTGAGCCCTAAACTTTAAACCCTGAACCACAAACCCTGAGCTCTAAACCCTGAACCATAAACCGTAAACCCGCGCTTTCTCAGCCCCCGAGCTCCGAGCCCCGAATAACTCCAATTTCACGGGTTGGGGGTGGAGGGCTTAGGGCCAGGGTTTAGGGTTTGGGGGTTTAGGGTTTAGGGGTTTAGGGTTTAGAACCCCCCCCCCCCCGCCACAAAATCGAAATTCTTAGGAAGACATCGATATCGTGACTTTGGGCGACTTCTTTTACCCCGGCGTGCGTTCTGCAGCACGTTCTGGAGTCTACTGGAGTTCAGGCGACTGGGCTGAGATAAGCTTAGGCTCTTCAGGTGCTGCGATTATTGTCGGTCTTGAGTTTGGTGAATCACGCGGTCCTGGGTTTGGGGTGTCCGGCTTCTGCAGGATTGAGGGGTTCAGGGTTCAGAGATACTGCAGCAGGGTTGTTCTTAGAATTGAAGCCCGAAGCCCTGAAGGATATAGAGGTCTAAACCAATGGTTCCTTAATGGAATAGTACTATGCTATACCTCAAAACCCCCTCCCAAATCCCTAAACCCTACAATCCGTAAACCTAAAGCTTAAGTCTCAAACCCTAAACCTTATAAACCCTGTTCTAATGATCACCCATAGGCTCCTGAGTAGTTCCTTTTTGTAGTTTATATTTAGAATCCTATAAGGTAATCCCAAAAAGGAGCTACTTAGGGGCCTATGAGCAAGGCCCCAAGCATCAATCACCCCCCTAGAGCCCTGCGGCTTCAAGGCGCTGCTGGTTCGACTTTCGTAGGGTTTCGGGTTTAGGGATTTGTTTAGGGATTTAGGGTATAGGGTTTAGGGTTTAGGGTTTAGGGGTTTAGGCTTTAGGGTTTAGGATTTGGGTTTTAGGATTTAGGGTTTTAGGGGTTTAGGCTTTAGGGTTTAGGACTTAGGGTTTAGGGTTGTAGGGCCGTGGGGGCTCGATACGGTTTAGATTTAGGCTCCATTGTACTTCATTCTTGGGGCTACTATATGGTATCCTAAGCAAAGAAGGGTTAGGCGAGCCGGGGGGCTGCGATGGAGACGAAAGGTAGTGCTTGGAGTGCCGGGTTTGGGAGATTTCAAGATTGGCTCGTGACATATCAGGCTTGTTTTTTTTTTTGTTTTGGTTGCGATTCCGTGAACCGCAGTATATTTGAGAGGTGCAAGTGCTTTCTTTAGTTTTGGGGTTTCTTCTCTAACCTGAAGTGCCGACATCGGTAAAGGTGCCTTCTCTTTAAGGGGTTCCGGTGCGACCAAGCCTGAGCTAAGCAACAACTTGTGGTTCAGACCGTCCTCGACAGAACCCCAAACAACTTGGAACACTGTTCTCCTGTTGAAGCTCTAGTTTCGTTATTGAGGTGTGCAGTCATCGGAATCTTGCTGGCGGTCGGGAGATAATGTCGGAGTCGAACCTAAGAAGTCACATGCTGTAAGCAGTAAGTTCTCAAGTATGGCGCTGACGGAAGCCATGCGGCTGTCGTGCAGGAGCGACGCTATTTGTCTTTGCCCCATGGCTGCATTTCGCGTCAAGCAGCTTTCTGACACGCCATAGCATACACTATGTCAGCTACTATCCCGAAACCCTGAGCCCTATTGTGGACTGTGAAGAAACCCTAACCCGTAAATATTGTAGATTGTGAAAAAACCCTAAACTCTAATCCCCAAGCACTAGAGACTGTGAAGAAACCCTAAACCCCAGATACGGTACCCTAAACCCAAAACCCAAAACCCTAAACCCTGTGTTGTAGACTGTGAAGATCCTGAACATCCGACTCAGATTCTGCCTCTCTCTTGTTCTCTTTCCGGGGAGCCACGAGGCACAGCGTGAGGGAGGGATGACTCAGCTGTTATTGGGGCATGGCTTTTCAAGGCTAAGAGCCTCAGAACCAAGACACTCAAAATCGACTTTCCCTCAGGGTCCAAGTGCCTAATTCTCAAAAACTCTCCAAAATAGTATCCTACATAACTACTATCCTAAACCGCAGTACCTGATTGTTGGGTCCTTTGGACCCTCCGGGTTTTGCTTCTAGGGAATCTGCATGATTGCATAACAGGCATAACATAAAGAGTGTCCCAGGGTAGATTTACCAGGGCCAATCCTACTCTCCTAGGTAGTAATTATTAGGGAGACCCCTTAAAGAGGACTCCTCTTGAACCTGCTCTCTTAAAAGGGACCTTATTCAGAGAGTCTACATCCCCGAGGGTTTCCTTGATCCTAACTCGTACACTCTACTTTGGCACACATATGTTTTAACCCATGTGGCTACAACGACAGCCTCGCGTGGTTCATGACTCAACTGAGATCTACATACGTGTTCATATTTACGTCTGCTTGCAAAGTCGCACATCCTTTTCTTCCCCGAGCCTGAAAATTAAAATGAGTTCTGTTAACATACTCTTGTTGTAACACCCCTAAACCCTAAATCTTAAACCATAACCAGATTCAATCCTTGTTCGATGCCGTAGACCGAAAGCCCCACAAGAAGCTCCCAGACGCATCATTGAATATTTTTGCACCAAGTAAGAATGCGATTCAAACTTCACTTATGATATATATATATATATGTATGTATACACATATGCATGCATATATATATATACACATGTATACATGTATATTTTTATATATGTAAAATATATATCCTAAGCCCTAAAGCCTTAAAACCCCAAGCCGTAAAGACCCAAACCCGGAACCTGCCTGGAATCTCTCCCAGGGCTTGGTGGTGATGGTTGTGATAGCGGCCCGTCATTGGGCTCCTCTCGGCACCTTAGCCCAAAGGATCCGACGAAGCGATAAGGGTTGAGGTTTTAGAGCTTCGTATCTAGGGTTTATGGGTCTTTAACGACTAGAACAGCGTTTTGGCGAACATGATGCTATACTTGTATCTGTTGCTTTATGGCAAGCCTAGTATATAGCCTTATTCCACTTGTTAAAGTCCCAAACGCAATTAATCTACATGTGGGAGGCCTTTCACAATACCCCTAAAGGCTTGAAGAGTTTGGGTTGGTGGCGGGGTGTTTCTTTTGTGCTTGAGCTTTGGTGCAGCAAACCGTGTTGTCTCACTTTAAGGGGTGCGCTCCAAACCCTGTTCGACAAACAGCGTTGATGAAGGGGGCCAGCAGTGGTACGGTTGATGATATAAATCCTGCATTACCCATAATAAGGAATATACCATAACCCCCATAATATAGGCCCCTTAAGGTAATGCAGGATTTATATCATCAATGGTAGGGGATCCTCGTTGTTGTGTTTTGCTGAAGTGGATAGGGGGTTAGGTTGAGGCAGCTCTCGGGAATTAAAGGGCCACAGTGCTGGGGCATCTTCGGAGGCCTCTCGTTTGTAAGACTATTACGAACCCTAAGCCCTACACCCCTAAACCCTCCAGTGCCTGTGCCGACTTGAAAATCATGACAATGAGTGAAGAATCATGAAACGAAAGTGAGGGAATCTAGCTGCCGAATCCAGGTACTGCACCGGCTCGTTCCAAAGCAGACGCTGCTTTGCTTCTGGTGGGTTTAGTTGCGCTTGGGGTTTCCAGATGTGCAGTTGTAGGGCTAAGGAGTCCGATTCTTGGGGTTTTCAGGGCTCAGTGTCTAGAGTCGAGCGTTTGGACGGATCCAAAGATGCTGGCAAGTCTGGTTCCTTCATCCCGGCGTAATGAGGCATGGGGGCTCACGGTCAATCTGGGTAGGGCAAAAGCAGGCCCGAAGTGGAGGAAAGTGGGATCCATAGTCCCTCTGAGCCGCTGATAGCCTGGACATCATCAGCCCGACAAAAACGGCCCCCTGAAATCTAAAAAAAACATGGGGATCAGGCCATGCCCTAGATGGTTTCGACTGGAGGGTTCGGGCTCCCCTAACCCTAGACCGTCAACCGTGGAGCCTGCACCCAAGATCGAAAGCCCCAAGACCTATTCAGAGCAAGGAGCCCTAAACCCTAAGCCCGAAAGCCTGAAGCCAAAACCCTACAAGCCCTCAGCCCCTGCATTTCAACATTGGGTCGGCGCATCGGGAGCGGGTTTGAGTTTCAATCGTGGGGGTTCCTTTCAGGGTCCCTTTAAGCGTCCCTTTTAGGATTTAGGGTCCCTTTAAGGGTCGCTTTACGGGTTCCTCTTCGAGGGTTTAGGCTTCAGGGTAAGGTTGAGGGCCGATTAGGGCTGAGTAGGGCTTCGGGCTTCGAGGCTTCGTGGACTCGGGTTCGGGCTTTAGAGCTTGATAGGGTGTAAGGCTTGAAGACGGTTTAGGGTTTAGGGGCTTGGTTTCCTGGGTCTCTGTTTAAGGCCTCGAGTTCTTGGCCCATCACCACCTGGTACATCCTGCATTTCTGCTCGCTACCTGCAAACTCGAAACCTCTTGGCATGGAATGGACCCTATCCCATAGACCCCTAAGTAGTTCCTTTTTGGGGTTACCTTATAGGATTAATATAAACCATAAAAAGGAACTACTTCGGGGCCTATGGGTAACCCCATCTTCCAGACCAAGGGCCGGCCTTCGCAAGCCTGGGCCGGTGAAGGCCGGGGGAGTCGTTCTGTGTGAAGTGGATGCTGTTGGATTTTTGGGTTTTTTTGTGGCGGAGGGGGGAGAGGTGTCCCTACACCCCAACCGCTAAAACCCTAAACCGAGACATGTGATTTAGGGCGTTGGGGATTCCACTTCAGGTCTTATGGGTTGAGGGCTGCAAAAGGGCTAGGCCCCTAGCCGGTGACTGATCTCCACATCCCTAAACCCTATAAACCCTAAGCCCCTAAGCCCCTACTCCCTTCATCCCGGACTAATGTCCATGGACCCGAGACTCCCGAGCTCTATGCTACTATCATCTCGCTAGCTGTCGCCCCCAAGGCTTGGGTGTTAATATGGGCGCATTAATAAGAAGAAGAAGAATAATAATAGTTCTTCTTCTTATTATTATGATTATTAATTACCTATACTACTTTGGGGGCTCCGTTGTAGAATGGTAGTATAAATGGGCCCCAAACCCTATTCTAAATATGAAGGCCCCTACTGTCTTAGACGGGAGCCCCGAATCCTATCGTCCCGTGAGCTGTCGGATGCAGATGAATTGTGCCATCACATGCCCGCACCTTAGCTGGTCGTAATTCCGACTCCTTGAGATCCTACAGACACTCCCTAGTTAATTCCTAAAGCCCAAGCTCATCTCCAGATCTCATTGTTCGTCAGGAAATGAATGGGGAATCTCGTACGGAGATGGCGACAGGGAAGTGCCCTTGGCTTCACTTAGTTGGCTTCGAATTGCAGGCTCTGGGGGCGTAAGGTTGCGACTTTTTGTTTGATGTAGAGTTTAAAAGGGTGACACAGCCGAAAATATGTCTGAATAACCAGCAATAGGACACCCCATGTTTCCCAAGTTCAATTTACACCCGCAACCAAATATCCCGGTCCCCATCTTAGGAGCTAGGATGGAAAAGAGCTTAAGTTTAGCTGCTTCCTTCTCCAGGACCGGACCCAAAAATTGGGTACTAGGATTTTAGCAAAGTAAGCTACAAGCAGTTATCAACCCCCATTGCAACCTGGTGAGACCCAACCAAGCTCGATGAGCCGCGGCGGCTCCTTGCTTGCCCAAGGTGTCCGGGGCATACGGCCGGAGCTACGACGAAGACAGGTGCGCTGTTGACCTCGGCAGATCCTGTTTCCCCGAATGGGTAGTTCTCTAAATTAGGGTCCCCTTTTAGGGTCCTTTTTATATGGGTGCCGTACTAGATTGGGGACCTAAAAAGGGACCCCAATTAGAGAACTACCCGAATCCGAAACTCGATATCGGCTTCGGGGTTTCAGAGTTTGGGACTTTAGGGACTCTAGGGGCTTTGGGTTTGGAGTGTAGGATTTTGAAAGGAGAGGGCTCGGAGTTCACGGCTCTAGGATTCTGGGCTTTAGAAGTTTAGGATTTCCGGTGTCAGGGTTTCAGAATTTTCTTTTGTTTTTTTCTTGGGGGGGGCAGAGGCATTGAAGAGTGCATCAACTAAATCGGGTAGAAGGCCAGGGGAATAGGTTTCATAATGTTAGGGCTCCCTGTTATATCGCTGAGGTTTGGGGGGTTTAGAGCTTGATGTATTGGGTTTTGGGCTCCCTGTTATAACACTGAAGATAAGGAAGAAGGGTACCTCTAGTCTCAAGGGGTTACTGAGGAATGGGGATCATCCCTAAGATTATAGATACCTTTAGCCCTTAATCCCCCAAACCCTAAATCCCGGAACCCTTAAACACTCTAGCTTTTCATCCTTCTTGCTCCAAGCCTTGGGAGGCAAGAAGATGGGCCAGACGGTGACGACTCCGATGGCGATGGAGACATGCAGGGCGCTCTTCTCACAGTCTTATGGGGGGGAGGGGGGCTTGGGTTTAGTAACTTAGGGTTTAGGTGCGGGTGGAGTTTAAATTTGTTTGTTCGTTGTCAAGGGTTTTACCACTAGCATTCCAGGCGGTAAGGCTGTCACGGTGCACTCAACTTTGCTCCGGCTTACTCCGGCTCAGGGCTCCTCGTTTTTGAACTTTATGGGCATTAGCCGTGCAGATACCTGAACCCTTAGGGATCTGCGAGCAAGACCACGCTGCCGGAGTGTGCCGCGATTGATGCACTGCTTGAGAAGGTTTAGGGTTTATGGTTTAGGGTTGTAGGGTTTTCGGGTTTAGGGTTTAGGGTCCCGGCGCTCGACCATACCCGAGATTGCCCAGGTCGATGCTACTCCGTACGTGTCTGATGCCAGCAGATCAAACCTTCCCATTTACGTTGACTCCCTTTGGGCTCTATCCAACATCCTCCCACCGCAAAGCCTAAACCTTCCAAGTCCAAATGGCCTTACATGCTGAAACCCCAAACTCGTAATCCTTCGGACTGGATCCTGTGCCTTGAACCCTAAACCTGGCCAAAATCAAACTATCTGTCCGATGTGCCCACAGGGTAAATCATCGGTTTGCTTGCATGATCTCCGCACCCCGTAGCTCAATGAACGAAGGGAGCCCCTAACCCCATGGCGCACCAGCCCAAATCAACCCTTTCAGGGTTTAGGGGTTTAGGGTTTAGGGGTCTAGGTTAGGGGTTCAGGGTTTAGGGGTTTAGGTTAGGGGTTCATGGTTTAGGGGTTTAGGGTTTAGGGTGTGCATTGAAGTGAGGACAGGTCACAACTCAGTAACTCCTGTACCCTCAAGCATACCTTAGCCGACCAGGACTTACTTTTCGTCGTAGGGTTCCTCTGCATTCTTTACTCTCGCTTATACTTACAAAAAGCACTCGTTCGGTTATGGTCGCTGCAGGTATGTCCTGAACCCAGGGATCCAAGTCCCTAAATCCGGACTGTACCCGACTCTGAAGCTTTGCTGGGGCTTCGGATTCGGATCCAAGCGGCCCCTTCCTAGTGGGACGTTCATCTTTCGACTAGGGCTGGGGGTTGCTAGAGAACGACTTTCAAGTTCGCCACTTACCCGTTTACAGTCTAGAACCCCCCACCCCCCCAACAACAAAAAGCCAAGCTTGGTGTACTCTTGCAAGACTTTAGCTTCAGGGTATCAGGCTTCATCGGTAGCGAACCCCAACTCCCCGCCACAGCCCCAATCTCAAGTGCTCCCAAACCCTAAACCCCATAAACCCGCAACCCTATACCCCATGCCCGTCTTTGGGTAGGCTCTCTTTGGAGAAAGGGGCGTCATTGCACTTAAAAAAAAGCCCCATACACCCTAGACCCTAAACCCCATAATCCAGCCGAAACTTGGCCTAGACTCTGCATAAGCCCTAAAACCGACCGTATAACTACCATAGCCTACCTTTTTTGGGGGCAGGTTATTCTTTGTCTTATAAACTATAAGCAGGATTTTTACGGACACTGCAAAAAGTAGATTCCAGTAGTTCAAGGTAAAGCAAGAAACTGACACAGGTTTGGGAATTGGCTTTGTTAGCTTTAAGACTTTAAGGGGCCATGAGCCAGGTCGTGAGGCAGAAGATGCAGAATCACAGCTCGCGCCAGACGAGCAAGAGGCACCTTTGAGCCCGCGAGCTTGGCTTTAAAGCTTCAGGGCTTTAGGCGTTGAAGGTTTAGGATTTATTGGGTTTTGGGTTTAGGGGGGGTTTTGGACTTAGTGTCTGGGGGCTCTCTGTTTAGTTAGTACGGGGTCTAGGCTCAATTGAGAGCTTGTGGTTCAAGGCTGTGGCTTCTGGACAGTCTATTTCTACATGAGATTCTCACAACTACACGAGCTTTTGCGATGAAGGGCTACGTTGACTAAGTGCCTCCATCAATAAATGCTTATGGTTTGAGTTTAGGGTTAGCGCGTGCAGGGTTCGGGTTTAAGGATTTCGCTGGCGAAGGTGTTGTTGCATTTGGGACTATAGGTGCCACGAATCGCCTGGGCCCGGGGCTAATCCCTAGCCCGAAGCACTTCAGGGTTTAGGACCGTTTAGGATTTTAGGGTATAGGGTTTAGGATTCATAGGGTTTGGAGTTTAGGATTCATAGGGTTAAGGATTTATAGGGTTTGGGGTTTCGGGTCAAGGGCCTGGAGGGCTTCTCGGGCAAGATTCATTCGCGTGACCCGCACCTGTGTATGCCCCTGCACATGCTTGCATCTTGAGTAATTCAAAACCCTAAACCCTAAACCCTAAATGCTACACCCTAAACTCTAAACCCTAAACCCTACACCCTAAACCCTAAACCGTAACACAGTCCCATGCAACAAAACCGATCAGACTCTGCAGCCTGAAGCTCGACACTGAAAGCAAAGATGCCTGAGCGATCCCGTGGGATCTAAGCCATGCTGAGCCCAGAAACCTCCGGATCAACAATCCATGGGCAACTTGCAACCTTTCGGGGCTTAATACACAATTTAAAGTAAAGCTTGAGCCGCGACCCAAAAAGGGGTTGAGTCGTCTGGGAGATGTCTTGCTGATGACGGCTTGGCGGTTTGGATTCTGGTTGAGAGCGGGCCCAGCCCAAGACACCCTCGTTGCAGGGGTTACAAAAGCCTTATAACGGTTATCCAGGCATGCTGGCCGATGTAGAAGAACCACGAGCACCCTGGACCCCAAACCTACAAAGGCATGACGAAAGCCTTCAAAGCATATCCAACGCCGAGTCTTTCTAGAAGTATGCGGCGAGCACGACCTGAGTTATAGGATCGGCTTCGAGATTCCCGAGTACGGGGGTTCACTAGCTGGACCCCAATGGCCCAACAGTATGTAGAATATTCACCCTTTATAGCTTTTGGGCCACTATTTTACCTACTCTTGGGGGCCAGAACCCAGGCCCGAGGTTCCAAGCCTAAACTCTGAAGCCGACTAAGCCCTGCAAGCCCAAAACCCTATAAACCAGTATAAACCCTAAACCTCATAAGCCCTAAACCCTAAACCGGTACAAACCCTAAACCCTATAAGCACTAAACCCTAAACAGGTATAAACCCTACAAGCCCTTAACTCGAAACCCCTGCACCAGATTGTCGACCTTGGCCGGACTCCCAGTGGACGCAGGGTGTTGTGGGTCCAGGACCTAGGACTTCGCTGCAGGCTTGAATGAAAGAAGTGCCTGGTGGCGGGATGTAAGCGTCCTCATGACTCATTACCCATAGGCCCCTAAGTAGTTCCTTTTTGGGATTGCCTTATAGGCTTCTAAATAGAAACCATAAAAAGGAACTACTTGGGAGCCTATGGCTAGAAGTGAGGGATACTGTACCAGGAAGACTCTTCGATGAAGCAGAGCTTGTCGGCCCTCCTCCGGAACCCATGAGCAGTAAAGATGCAATGAAACGCGCAGTTGGCTTAGGGTTTTGGGTTTAGGGGCGTCGGTAGTGGAAAGCTCCAACACCTAGATCGAACCGTCAAAATTGCGCCTGGGCTTAGAATAGCAGGAAGCTGGATTTCTATTCAACATATCGTTGCCGCAATGCCTTAGCGAATGGCGAGAGACTTAAACCAAGCATGGCCTTGTGGATGCGGCTCTGGGAATTAGGATTTCTCCCGAGCTCTATTCTCAGCCACATTCTGAGTCTTCAGGCCCCTACATTTTTTTCCTGATAACCTTCCAATCGAGGCTTGGATGCAGCAAAAGAGAGCGAGGAGGACCTGGGACGGGATACCCTCAAACTCCCCAAAACCTTCTTAGCTTTCTGGGTTTAAGATTGAGGCTCGAAACCCTAAGTGGGTAGTTCTCTAAAGCAGGGTCCCTTTTCAGGTCCAAGAGATAGTACGGCACCCTTATAACAAGGACCCTAATTTAGAGAACTACCCAAATCCTAAACGATGCATCCTTCGCGGGCCCTAGCTTCAGGTGTGTAATCTGTATTCCTGAAGGCTCGGAGTAGCGAATCGTAGCTCTTAGGTTTCTTGCTTTGGGGACTCAGGACATGGGCTTCTTACGTGCGGCTTGAAGAGCTCGAGATTTGTTGGTTCAGGGCCGCCAAATAGAACTATATACCTGCTGCGTATCAGCTTCCGTCGCATCATCCATTCTCCTAGATTTAATGCCTCAAGTCTGGTTTGGTTTCAACCCCTACCCTTACGCGGGCCCTGCAGAGCCCATCCATTGCCATGTTATGGCATCCGACCTGCGTAAGGAACCTGGCTACGGCCAGAAGCACGCATTCCGCAGAGTCCATGCTGAACCTCACCTCAGCCCCCTCGATTTAGTTCGGTTTGTGTGCCTGTCTTGCTTCCTTGCGGGAGGCCAGCCATAAGTCATGGTGTACCAATGGAGGGCATGCAGAAGAAGCCCGACAGAAGCACACACTGCATGCGTTTGTTTATGTTTCAACCTGGTATGATCAAACACTGTACACCCTTGCCCTCAAGCTCCGTGACTTTCCGCAACCCCAATCCCAAAACCTTCAGGCACCGCAAAACGTCCTTCCAGGCAGGCGACGCGGCCGCCGACCAGGCAGCCAAGGCAGGTAGTGTGGCGGCCAAAGAGGCCAGTGCTTTGGTGCGAAGTCTTGTTTTGTTTGTTAATAAGTTGCATCACGTTATATTGTATTGTATTCTGCTTATCTAGGTTCTACTATATATTCTACTATGTTGCATTGTGCTATATCGAGGCTTAGAGGGTTTCGGAGTCAGATATGAGGCTTATTGCGTCGATATGGCTCAGGAAGGGCTTGGGAGTTTATGGTTTGAGGGTTGTTGCAACTAGGGCTGCGGGGCTTAAGGTTTAGCGCATTTGGGGTGTGTTTAGGGGTTGCTTCTGCGACGGTTTAGCATCTAGGCTCTGGGCCGAAGTTGAAAGGTCCATGCTTTTTCGAGCATCCGCCCGATTTTCGGAGTTTTCCCTCACTGCTTTGGGTAGCTTGTTGTTCATATTTTTGGCCTCGACAGTTTCATGGTCGCAAACTCTAGAAGGTGTTTTTGGTAAGGTTGATATTCGAAGCCCTTTGACTTGATATTCATTCTTGCTTGAGGGCTAGTTTAATTCATCGGAGGTTCGGAAGGAGCCCACTGGCATCTGCAATGTTGCATCTGCCCGGGAGGCCAAAGACCGGGACTGGAGCAAGGAGGCCAGGAAGGGGGGAGCAGTAGGCGCTGGTACAGCGCCTTTGAAAATGCTCGGTACCTTGGTGTTTCAAGGTTGCCAGCCCTGAACCCCAACGTCAAAAATGCAGCATTCTCTGCTGGTCTCGAGAAGAAGAGAGGGTTGCTTCAACACCGAGCCTGCATCCAGCTTTGTTGCATGCCCACAGGCATATCACAAAGCCGCGTTCCCCCAAGTAAGGACCGTCCCTTAATCGCGGGCTTAGTAATCCAAACCCTAACTATCTCCACCGGAATCGGCATCATGTGCTAGTTTGCAGGACGCGGCCCGCCTGGCGTCCATTGCAGCCAAGACAGCCGGGTTGGTCCGGTGACCCAGACTCTGGCAGGAGTGCTTTGGGCTCAGTCGGCGAGGATTTACCCGAATAGCCATGAGTGTTTTAATTTCGGTTCGGTTCGATGTGTGTTTACCAGGGTTTGAACCGATGCTGTAATGTTCACTGCGGTGCTCCCTGCACCCCACACTACCTATTAATGAGCAGGCTTTTCTATGTAGCCCTGATGTTGTTCCCCACTGCACGGCTTGCGGGGCTCATGAGGGACCCCAACCCACCAAGAAGCTTAAAGCAGCGAAAGACGGAGCATCATCAGTTCTGGGTTTATATAGCTGAAACCCTAGCATTAAGGGTTATGGTTCTAGGGTCCTAAAACCCAAAGACTTACCGCGGCCCAGGCGTTGTGTTTGTACTGAACTAAACCCTAAACCCAAAACCCTAAACCCAAAATCCCTAAAACCCTAAACCCCAAAAAGGCGGCCGGTATGCCCAGTGCTGCCGCCAAGACGGCGGGAATGCTGGCGGCCCAAGCACTGACAGTGGAGCCCACACCACCGCTGCTCGGCTGAGCAAGAAAAAACTGTTTGGGCCCGTTCCGGGCTTTGTAGGATATAGGGTTTAGGGTTTATGGCTTCAGGGGTTTATGGTTTAGCGTAGCTGTTTGGGCCGTTCCTCATTTTGGGTGTGTAGGTTTAGGGCAGTTTAGGGTTGATAGGCTTAGTCAGGTAAAGTAGGCTTTCGGAAATGCCCGCATAAGCATGCATATGCATGTGCGAGCGCACACCTAAACTATTTACGATTGAGTTGATAACTCTGTTCATGTAGGCTGATGGAAGTTGCGGTAGAGCATACTGCAGGCAGTCGCCTGCATATCAGGTATATATACCCCCCCCCCCCCCCCGAAAGGTACATGGCAACGCAGGCTTTTGTTTAGGGCTTTCCCTAGGCTAGGGTGTAGGATCAGACCTCATAAGAGGAAGTGCTGGCGAGGATCCTTGGACATGCATATCCACTTTATACCTTAGGCACCCGAAGATGGGTTTAGCGTTGCCATCATGAGGGGTTCTTTTAAGAAGACTAGGCAATTTGGGGTCTGGGTAGATACGGGTCAATGTCATCGGATCTTTGCCCAGTGTTTTATCCAAGCTTGGGATACACCCTTATCCAAAAAAACCCTCAACCCTAAACCCTAAAGCCCGAAACCCAAAACCCCAAGCCCTCAAGCTGCCCGTCCCCGAAACCCGAGGCCCAAGCCCATCCCACCGCGGGTGGAGTGCCGAACTGCCGTTCCAGTCTACGAGCAAGCCTGTGTGAAGCTTGCCCGATTCCTGTTGAGAGTTTAGGGTTTTGGGTGAACTAGTAGCTATTGTTTATTTTAAACCCCAAAGAAAATTGGAAATGCTGTGGTTTTCTGACTAGAAAGCCTTCGGTTTGGATCAGGAAGTCAAGTTTGTAGCGATTCGTGCACCTTTCTTCGCGCACAATGGTATCCAGCATCCAAAGTACTCCTTGATTTTTGCATGGCGAGGTCTTAACACGAACTCGTTGCTGTGTGCTATACAACGACGCACCTTGTAAGAACATACATCTAGCGATCCCTTGAAGAGACTAAACAAGTCTTGAGTCTTGCGGGACAAGAGCTTCAGAAACAGGCCAACAAGAGGAAGCAAGTGGCCCCTTCATGACCAAACCGAGATGCCGATTGCCCGAAGAGGACTCCGAACTGCCTAAGTATCCCTAGACCCTAAACGCTACACGCTAACATGTAACCCGTGACCCTCAACTTGGGTTTAGGGCTTCAGTAGATTTGTGGAGTATCCGAAGACATGAGGTGGGATGATGGATAGATAGTTAGATAGTAAGTTAGACGGATTGGTTGATTGACCGATAGATGGATAGATTCATCGATAGATCGATGGATCGACCCAGATATGGCGACACCTGTTGCACCTAGGTTGACACTGCGAGCGAGAGACAGAACGAGAGAGAGCGAGATTCAGAGAAAGAGAGAGAGAGAGAGAGAGTGAGAGAAAGATACAGAGAGAGAGGGCGAGAGAGAGAGAGAGAGAGGGAGCGAGAGCGCGAGGGAGATCGGGATAATTAAGAGGGAAGAGCCTGAGCTAACCTAACCCCTCTCAGGCTTGGTAGCGGTTCTGGGGTTTTGGGTTTAGCGTCGGAAAGAGGAAAGCTCGTTCTTCTGGATTTCGACTTTGCGAGGGCCGGCCACGGGCCATGCAGCCCGAAGCCTCAGCTAAGACATCGCCCTGCAGCTTCTGGGGACGGGTTCGGATTTGGGGTTGGACTTTGGGATTAAGCCTTGGAACCCAGGGACAATGCGATGTGGGCCAAGAACACCGGCATCCACGAACACCCGGACTGGTATGAAGGCCAAGCCTTCTGAATCTGTAGAGTCTGTAGAGAGCTGCAGATCGCCGCGGTTGAAGGGCCGTAGAGTTCTAGACTACTTGGTTTCTTTCTCATGGGGTCCAAGTGACCAAGTGCAAACATATGCATAGGCACACGTGGAAGTACCAGTTGCCGTAAATGCCTTTTGAGCTAGGAGGTGATGTGCTTGCGGATATTGAGGATCCTGTTACATAACTAGTAGGCTTCTATTCCAGGGTTTGCTGATACTGACGTCCCATAGCTTTCCTTCCCGCCTGAACGCAATCAACAACACACCCTTCACCGTGAATTCAGAGGTCGGAACAGTTTGTAAGGCTGTCCCGTATAAACTAGGTTTTCATTCGGCCATACTATACCCTAGGCCCGATCCTATCTGTGTGGATTAAGGCGGCCCATCTGCTTCCACACCATGTCATAGCCCAAGGGCTCCAAGTATGCAAATGGTACCTACTTTGGGGCCTAAAGTCTATAAATAGGACCCACTTTGGGCTATTTGGAGCCCTAGGGTAGTGACCCGTAAACTTGATCCATACATGTGCCTGTGGTCCCCGTCGGTAGTTTCCAATGACCTCACGTGAGGATAGGATGAGAACACCGTTTTGCAACTGTATATGAATGCAGAAATTCCTGTTCAGCAATTCAGCGGAGCGTAAGAGAAACTGACTTTTGCACAACCGCACATTCCTTTTGACATCTCTCCGTCGAGTTTGAGCCTCAAGCTCAATCCACTCAACCCAGAACGATACCCTACACCCTGAATCCTCGCCTCCCCAAAACCTAAAGCCCTAAAGCGCACAGCCCTAAACCCTAAACCCCAAGAGCCTTCCTA
>CAJNJA010072808.1:6566-35129 GCA_905231915.1 Symbiodinium necroappetens | reverse complement strand
GAGTTTAGGGGGTTTAGGGTGTAGGGTTTTGGGAGGTTTGAGGTTTTGGTGTGTTTGAAGTTTGGGGTTTAGGGCTTTTGGGGTTTTGGGGGTTTGGGGGTTTTGGGTATAGGGTTTGGGTGGACTAAGGTGTAGGTTTTTGGTGGGTTGGGGGTTTAGGGTGTAGGGTTTTGGGGGTTTGGAGGTGTTGAGAGTTTGTGGGTTTAGGGTTTAGGGTTGCTCGGCGCATTGGCTTCTAGGGTTTAGGGCTTTGTTCTAACAGAGGCCCGGAAGGGCTTTTTCGTGCTTACGGCGGTCGTTGGCCCAGCTTGTCACAAGCTTCTTCCCTGCAACGCTTGGGTCGGGCGTGACAGGGCAAGGGTGTTGGACCTTAGGTTCAGGGGACTACATTAGTATTGCAAGTAAAATCTAAAGATGATGATTATTCTGGCGATGATGATTATCATTATTACTATCAATGTGAGCACTACTACTACCACTGATGTCTCTTCTGTAAGTAGAGCTTTGAGGTTTTCTCTGAAGGCGACCCAGTCCTCTTCTAAAGCTTTGAGGCCTTTCTGATTTCTGGTACTTGCTTTCTGAATCGGCATCGGAAGGTTGCTACGAGGTCAGCGTGGCTCCTACATAACCTTCTTGATTCAACCCTGAGCCCCCTTACGCCCTGAGTGTTCAACCTGCTAGCTTGAAGTTTCGTTTCAGGTGAAGTCTGGAAAGTGCAAGTACAAGGGGCGGCTTGGAAGAATGCTCCGGGTTCGTGGTTTCGGGATCGAGGGCAGGGGTTTAGGGATGAGGGAAGGAATCATAGGATGAAGGGTTTCCAGGATGTAGGGTTCGTGCAGGGTAGAGATTATGGGGTTTAGGGTTACCAGGCTGTGGGCCCTAGGGTTAACGCCAGTGTCGTAGTTTCGGTTCAGGTTTGAGTTTGCAGGGAGTCTACACTAAACCCTAACCTCTAAACCCTAAAGGCCCTGAAGCCCTAAACCCCTAAGCCCCTAAACCCCTAAACCCTAAACCCCTGAACCCCTGAACCCCTCCCCTAAACCCCTAAACCCCAATTTAATGAGTTTCAAAGTTTCTGTTTCAGGGTTGACGGTTTCGGATCTGAGGTTCGCGTTGGCTTCAGAGAGTCTCCAGGTTTGGTCGAGGTAGGGTTGCATGTAGGGTTTAGGGTTGGGGGGTTGGTTTAGGGTTTAGGGTTTAGGGTTGGGGGTTGGTTTAGGGTTTAGGGTTTTAGGGTTTTAGGGTGTAGGGTTTAGGGTTTGGGGTTGATGCACCGAAGAGCCGAAGTCAAACAAAAATGGAGCTAGAGCTTTGAGCTGCAAAGCCCACAGAAAAAGCCCACAGATTGAGGCATCAGTACTGGGTTGATGGTGGTGTAAGGTGTGGGATTCGTGGCTCGGTGGGGATGACGGCGTCAATTGTGGGTGCGGGCTGTTGGGCTTAAATCTAAATCCTAAACCCTAAACCCCCAAGGCCCTGAACCCTAAACTCGGAGCCCAATAAACCCCGAACCCTGAGGCTCAGTCCCCTGATGCTCTTTGGATCCCTGCCAAGGGAAGAGATCCGACATTGCAGTAACCAAAATCACCGACCTTATGTCAAGCTTCCCCTACACAGCAACCCTCGGATCTTGCAATGCTGCACAGGGTTGGATTTTTAAGTGCAATCATTAATTAGATAGCTGTTTCTGCAGAGATATGCGCGCAAACCCTATCCTTATATGACCTATATGTGCCCCTACAGTAAATCTAACCCCTCAATGCGGACATAAAGCAAAAAACTTGAAACCCCTAATCCCATCCTCCGACTCTAAGTCCAAAACTCCTAATCCCGCTGGGGCCATGTGGCCCTGTGGATCTGGGTGTTGTTTAGGGGTTTAAGGTATTGGGGTGTTAGGGTTTAGGGTTTTTAGGTGTTTGGGCTTAGGGTTTACGGCTCTAGGTTTGAGGGAATAGGGGTTTGGGGTTTAGGGTTTGGCAAAATCCTACCCTGCTTTCTGGTCCATCCCCAGGTGCCCGGATGACGGTATCGACACTTGGCTTCTTCAGTCTGGTCGCGGGTTTTTCATCAACCCCAGGCAGCAACCAATGACGCCCTAAACCCCGAGATTGTTGGGATTTAGGGCTGAGGGCTCGACCTAGGCCCTAAACTGATGCCCTAAACTCCAAGGAGGCTCGGACCAGCGCCAACGACCTGGCCGAGTAACATCGGAATCTAACGAAACGCATTCAGTGTTCAGCGGTCAGATTCTATGTTATAGACACTGATAGGCATAGTCGACTATAGCTGACCAGAAGTTAGTTTGCACCTGAACCCCCTGAGCCCTAAACTCTATAACTATAACCCACCTTAAACCCTAAACCCAATGACCTATCGTTGACCCAAATTCCGGAGCCTAGAGTTTAGGGTCGAGGCCTTGCTAGTAGTCCAGAGACATAGCCACGGGAGTTAGGGTTTGAGGTTGAGGGTTTAGGGTTTAGGGTGCACGGTTTGGGGTTCAGGGCTTAGGGTTTGGGTGGCTGGTCGACAATGAACTTATTCTGACACTGACGGCGAAGATGCCACGTCAGTGCAGATTGTCGGGGGCTAGGTAGGGTGAGGCTGTAGGGCTCTAACTAGTCGGCATAGGTTTGCTTCAATTGTTCAATGTTGCTCAAGAGGCTCAAGAGTTGGAGGTTTTATGGTTGAGTTTCGAGGGATCTTGCATGCAGTATTCTGGTCCCAGGTCACAGGCTCTGTAGGGCCCACCCAAATTTGCTGGTGACATCCGGCCCAGCAAATACCCCACCCTACATCCCAAAGCCTTCATTCTGAAGCTCCCGCAGCAACTCGAACCCTGTCTTAGTAGCTGAGTAGGTAACCTTTAACCTTTTTGGGCTTATATAATCCTACCATAATTGAAAGGTTAACCTTTTTTGGGCAAGGGTACTCAGCCCCTACGCTGTGTGCTCCACATCCTAGCGCCCAATGACCCTAAATAGGTTCCAACACACAAGCACGCACGCGCACACACACACACAAAACACACACACACACACACACAAAACACACACACAAAACACACACACACAACACACACACACACAGAGCTCAAAACCATCACAGCCTGCTCTGTCAAGGAGTGCCTGCCCGACGGAAATGGCTGCGTGTCTGATGCTGTTTCTCGTCCAAGTTATGATTTACTTTTCAGGGTTGCAGCCAGCTTAGGGCAAATGTGCGTGAACAACGGCCCGATTTAGGGTTTCCGCCGGCTTCATCACCAGGGTTTTGTTGAGGATTGTTATCTCAAGACCTAAACGCTGCTGCAGTCATCCTCGCGGCATGCGATCATCCTCAGAGCATTCGTAAGATTTCAGCAGAATGATCCTCACGAGCTTCCGGAACAAGATGACATTCGTTGTTGTCCTTGTTGGTTGTGCTTTGACGTTGGAGTTCAGGCGACTTGTGCTAGAGCTCAGCTCTGACAGTGTGCTTGTCGAAAATAGGCGTGACCGAATGGTCGGAGATTTAGGCTCGCCGTTACAGAGCATCGGTGTAGACATCGGCTCTACTGTTTGAGCATAGCCCGCCCCGAACGGAGTAACAGGGGGGGACATGGGATCTGGTATACAGGTCGATCTTCTGACGAATGTGGGTGAGTCCAACATAAGGGTCGGAATAGCTGGAAAGATTGTTCCGTAAAGTCCGCACATATCAATAATGCAAAAAAACCCAAAGCCTCGTTCTCGCTATCAGCGCAGATCGTAACATAAATCCTGCACAAAGTCCTTTCAACATTCCAGTTGTTAAGGTCCCATGTAGCATCTCGGGGCTTTGGCTCGGGGATGGGAACACTGAAACACCCGAAGCCGGGATTGGAGGGCTCGGATTTTAGGGGTTCAGGGTTTAGGGTTTAGGAGGTCTCTATAGGATCTTGGTGTTTAGCATCTTTTCATCTGTCGGAGGATGACCCCATGTGTGCAAGTGACGATTAAGAGAGAAGTTCCTGTTGACAGGGTAGGGGTAGATAGGTTAGACGATTAGAAGTAACATTCTCATAGCTGCTGTATGACCGACTTATCAAGATCCAACTGTTGAATCGAATTTTAAGATAAGATGATGTATTAATTCTCTATATAACATTCTGTTTGATTCGATTAAGATATTGATAAACAGGGCTAGTGGGAGACCCTAAGAAGCCCTAAACCCTAAAAGCCCATAAGCACCTGAAGCCCAGAGCAAGCCGATCCTTGGCGTAATCTCGCATGGTGAGGTTAGGGAGCAGGGTTTAGGGTTTAGGGTTTAGGGAGAGGCTTCAACTCTGCATGTCCTTTCCCTCCAAATCATCATAAAACCCTTCGTCTTATTAGTTTATGGTGTGGGGTCTTACTTAACAAAAGGCAGAGGGTCGGGGCATAAGGAAAAATACCCTTCCATAGCCTTACCGTCAAGATTGCCCCCCCCCAAATCCACCCTAAAAAGTCCACAAACAAAGAGTCATCAAAACCCTTAAGTCTTCAAGTGAAGGTCAGCTTCGTGGATTCATGGCTCGCAGACAAGCCTGTTGCTGCGGGCACTTGCGAGGACTCTCGTTGCGGTATGGGGGTTTGAGGTTAGAGGTTTGGAATTGATAATCCATCTGGGGGTTCAACTTTAGGGCGATGGGTCAATATGATCCGTACGTAGTGATAGCAATGATGGTGACATTGGTACAGGTAGTGGTGTTGTTGCTGGTATCAAGCTTATGGAAACTACTAGCAGCAGTGAGTGTGAAAAGTGCTTACTAACAGCGACCGCAGCATGAGTCATAGCAGCGATTACAAGCATAAACATCGCAATGGTAGTTTTCCTACTGCGCAGGCGGTGTGGTTGCAATAAATCGTATTCATCAAACGAATAGCAGTGCTTGGGTGACAATAACTGTCGGTGTTGCTGGTGATCAATAGAAGTACTACTATGACAATGAGCAGGGTACGCGTAGTTTCTAATGTGCACGAGTGACCGTCTGGCATGTCACACATCCCTGGAATCCTTCCCCAAGGGCTCCAAGTATGCAAATGGTACCTACTTTGGGGCCTAAGGTCTATAAATAGGACCCACTTTGGGCTATTTGGAGCGCTAGGGTTCCTGAAATCCCCACCCTCCGCAAGTCCTACAACAGGGCTCATCTCTTGGAAGCTCTGGACCCTAAGCCGACAACTCCGAACGCATGCCTCGCGTGGCCCTAAAGTAAGCTCCTTGCCTTAAGCCCCAAACCTAGGATACTGAAACCCTACCAACCTTAAACCCCAAACCTCAAAGCCTAATCCCTAAACCCTAATCCCTAAACCCTAATCCCTAAACCCTAAACCCTAAACCCCAAACCTCAAAGCCTAATCCCTAATGCTCTTGGCGCCAGGAGCCCCAGATGAAAGTCAAGGGCCATTGCCTGTGCCCTCCGCAGTATGTATCTTTGCAGCGGTTCTTCGACTTGTTGCATCTGGGGTTTTGGGTATTTCAGCATTCTTATGGGGGTTTATACCAGAAAACCCTAGACCCTAAACCCTATAGGGTTGTATGGGGCTTTAGGCAAAGGTTTTCTACGTTCGGGCTGCCAGGTTTTATGGGGTATTGGGGTTAGCTACCCATAGGCTCCTAAGTAGTTCCTTTCTATGGTTCATAGAAAAGAATCCTATAAGGTAATCCCAAAAAGGAACTACTAAGGAGCCTCTGCATAGGGCCTGCGCCCGAATCTGGCAAATCCCGAATCTACTCGACTCCGCTGAACCCTTGCACGTCGGCTTTCCGAAATTCGCCCCGATCTCCGTCGCCTCAGGGATAAACGCGTAGAAGAGAGAAGTTTCGGAGGAGTTGATGCTCTCCTTAAGCCCCACAGGGAAAGCAGTAAGCCGGATGCCTCGCGAGCTCTAGATTTTTGGAGCATCGGCACTTAGGCCACTGAGCCGAAACGGGACTCTTCTCCCAGAATATAACCACAGAGCCCTAACTAACTAAGGTAAGGTGAACGGCTGAAGGTTGTCTTTTTTCGTGGTGGATTTGGGGATTTGGCAGCATGCTGGCAGTAGCATGCAACCGACACGTTCAAGGCGAGCAAGCAACCGGAACAATACGAAGAGGGCAACCGCAAGACGGTCTCAAGCAGCAGTACCAAGATGAACAAGGAAAGCAGCACACGAGGGTTGGACAGAACGCAACTGTCTTCCTGCTTCAGGGTTCAGTATGCCGAGAAGTTGAAGTGCCCATATACTACTCCAGGATGGTTTTGGCGTTTCAAGGGTCAGACTTTCTTGCAAATGCAACGCGGCTACACTGGGAAAATTGCAGCTCGTAGTGTCATGCACTTTGAAGGCCATAAGCCTATAGAGCCTAAAACCCCAAAGCGGCTTAGAGACGAAAAGAGAAGCACTCCAAGCCCTAAACCCTAAACCGTCAGGCCAAACACAAAAAGGACCAGGAAGCCTCTGGCTGTAAGCTTGCGACAGAGGCCAAGCGCTCCTTGTCTGAAACCCTTAGGGTTTAGGGTTTAGGGTTTACCCTGTTTTGACAAGAGGGGTGCAGAAAGGTCTCCGGGATTAGGGTTAGGGTTCAGGCTTTCCGGGATTTTAGGGTTTCAGGGCTTTAGGGCTTGAGGTCTACAGGGTTTAGGGTTCAAGGGCTTTGGGTTACAGCCATAAACGGGAAGCTAAATCCTTCAGACAGGACGCAGAAGAAGAGACTTCAGGAAAGTCGTCTTTGGGTATATCGGGTACAACGTAGCAAACCTGAACCCCAAACTCTGACAGGCAACCTTTTGCACCACTACTTCGAACCCCGATCCCTTGAACCAAAGCCGAACACCCGGCATTTTATGGTATGTTCAAACTTCCACAAACCTGAAAACGAAGACCAACACGAATGAACCCTTAATGCCCCACAGCGCGACAGTGAATCCTTAAGTTTTTTTCGGAACCCTCCCCCGGCACAATCCATAATCTAAGTCTAACCGTGAATCCTGAAACCCGAAACTCCAAACCAAAACTCTACAATCCGTAGAAAGCCCTTGTGACACATCCTTGTGTCGTCCTGATAAACCTGAAAACTCCCTGAAGCCCTTTGAAACGCTGACAACACCCTAGACATTACACACACACACAAACAATCGCAAAGAACACCTGTAATACCTATACTGTTATAAAGCCGCCAAAGCCCCACAGGATAAAACTCGGACAAATCCAAGGCCAACTTTGATAAACCCAAAGTACCTATATGGGGGGATACTTACCCACGCCAGAATATTAATTCGTACTATCGAAAACCATTTTTTCTATTCTTCTATTATGTATGTACTGAGGAGCCCATGGCACAGCCTAGCAGACCTGGACCTTGTAATGTAGTCTTTTGGATAGGGTTCAGGGAGCTAGGCGTTTAGGATCCTATGCTAGGAAAACGGAGGTCACCAAGGAAGGGTACTGCAGGCTATAAACACGAAGCCCTAAATCCCTAAACCACACAGCTCTTGCAACCTAAACAGCTGAACTTAACTTTCAATCCTGTAAACCCTTAAACCATAAACTCCCGAAAATGTAAACCTAGGAACCCCTAACACTCTCACCCCCGAAACCCCAAACTCTCATCGAAAAGGTGCTCAAAAGCTCAAAATTCAATGCCGACCCATAGTCTCAACTGTAGTACCTTGTCTGGCTTAGCGAATTTTAAGGGGAACACGGAAAAGGAACTACAACGGAGACCCAAGGTAAACCTTAACCCAAGAGACGAAGGCATGAGTTTTTACATGTACCGCGCGCAGAGCGTCGCCTGGCCTTCAACTTGGCCAGAGATTCAAAATGGTGAGGTTGGATAGGGGCTTAGAGGGGTAAGAACAGGGCTTTGTGTATTGTTTAAATGAATGGGTGTTGCAGGGTTTGAGGCTTTCGAGGTTTTAGGCTTCAATTTTTGTTGTTTGCTTTCAAGGTTTCTAGTTTTAAGTCTAAGATTTAGGGTTCAGGGGCGAGGAAGAGGGTTCAGCTAGTCAGGGCAGGGAAGCGTAGATTCACTTTGGGGGGTTCAGGGTTTGGTGTAACAGGGCCTTGGGTGAAGGAGGTGTAGAGCCCGGTTACATTCAAATGAACCACGCTTCGCATAAAGATTATATCACTACTGCTTCGAACTGTGATCAAAGTAGGCTGTCAGGTGTCAGGCTTGTGCATTGTGCTAGCCGAGCTTTGGACGTGCCGAACTCCAATCAAGCTGCAAGGTTGGTAAGAGACGGGCTGATTGACGAGCCAACCCCATAACCTGTAACACACTTGCCACCATGAGCCTAGTGCATCTGAAGCCAAGAAGAAAAGCCTCCAGAATTCGGAGCAAACCTCACGTGAAAATAGGGGGTTCTTGCTGCTGCTAGCCCATGCCAACACCCAACATATACACTCATCAATATTCCTAAGGAGCACGGTTTACACTCACCACCACCCGAGTGCAATCTTTGCTTCATGTGCCGAACCTGGGGACCGAATCCCGAAACCCTAACCCATACAGCAGCCCTATAACCCTAAACCCGAAATCCTAACCCTAAACCCAACCCTAAATCCTAAACCCGAACCCATTAAGGAACCCTATAAACCCTAAGCCCATAAATCTAAGGACTACGTCTATCCCATGGAGAACGTCAACCTGGGCGACTCGAAAAGGAAGTCATGAGGAGTGCATAGGGTTTAGGGTTTAGGGTTTAGGGTATACTACGACTCCCTGAATAAAAAACCAAAGCATACCAAAGCCGTAGTTAGTCTCATATCTATATAATTATCAAGGCGCCTGAGATTGCCTTGAGCCCCTACACCCTAAACCCTAATCCATGAAGGAACCCTTAACCCTAAACACTTAATGCTGGCAAATATTCAGGCCTCTGTGTTAACGCCAAACCCTATGACAGACGACTACGTCCTGACAACGGCAGTAACATTAACAATGGTATATAACAGTAGCACCCCGAAAGGCCTTGACTCTTTCACCCTCTATACGAAGCGTTGCAGACGAAAAGCTGCAACTTGCATGCATCTCAGACATATTGACGAAGCACAGTTTTTGGGTTTTAGGGCATACAGGCCATGAGCCCGTTCCAAGGCTTCTCAAGCATGCAACCCCTACCGATGACATTGTTGATCCCTCAAGGATCCGTATACCCATTTAGTATTTACTTTGACCGGCAAGCGCCCATGTGGGGACCCCTTTAAGGCCAAGCTCACAACTCTCGACACAAGGCCCGTATACAACCCTTGTGACAGGTACACGTTCTCTTAGGGATTGAGTGGACTCCAATATGAGTCTCTAGCAGTTGCTCAATCTCTGCAGCTCAGTAAGATGGAATTGTGGGACACCTTCAGTGCCGAAAACTCGGGGCCTTAATGATTAGCATAGCGTGTTGGGGGGTATAATATAATATTGTCATGTAGCTATATAGGGCTTACAGAGGAATACGGGCTACTTTGATTAAAACTGTTGAACTGTTCATGCCTCTGGAGTACCTGTTTGGCCGTCTGTAAGATGCCGGGGTTTGAAACCAAGGCACCTGAGCGAGAGAGTGGTGCTTCACCTGTGACTACTGGTCGTCTTCGTTTTCATGAACCCTGCTCCAAAGACCATGCTGTGAGCCCCTCAGAGACCCTGAACCGTTGTAGCATGTCTATCCCCCTAATCAAGCTCGGTACAGCCCAATTACAACCCTAGTAACAGGCATATGGACACAGATGGTATGGCTATGAACTGGCCTTAGGGAACTTCGGGCACACAGAGAAGCACTTCCCGAAGTGCTCGAGCCTGACGACTGAAGGGTCCTTTGACGTACCTGTGGATCCCAAACCTCCCAAAGTTACGGGCCATGAGGTTATTTATAAACCTGTAATTAGCCGGCATTGTTGTAAGGCTTGGGGTTGCCGGTAAACCCCATGAGGGTTCAACTTGTCCTTATACGCGGTTTCCTGGTACCTGGACACAGCCCGGAACAACGCACGTAGAGATGGGCTGAGGTTCAGGGTTCTGTGCGTAAAGGTTAGGCCTACACCCCATACCCTGAAGCCTACGCCCTAAGCGCTGGAACCCCAATCCCTAAGCCTCAAGCCCTAAGATCTAAACCCTAAACACCTATAAACCCCTATAAACCCCTAAACCCCTAAACCCCTAAACCCCTAAACCCTAAACCCCCTAAGCCCTAAACCACCCCTAAACCCTAAACCACCCCAAAACCCTGAAGCCTCCAAAAGCCTGCGCTGCTGCGCTTAGCCGACCTCCCGGGCGTGATGTGGTACCTGCAGAAGGCAGCTGGCGGGCTGTTTTCTGATGTTTGTCTGCTTATGTAAATATAAATAAAAAAATATATATATATATATGTATATATATATATATTTAAGTAAATATATAAATAAACATAAAAATATATATATACACACACATGTATGACATGTAGTATTGGGTTGGGCGTGTAGAGTTGTGAGATTAGCGTTTGGGGCTTTAGGCTTCTGGGTTCCGGCCCAAAAGGGCTTCAGTACCAAATTGTAAGCCTTCTACATGCTGTTGTATACGATCCTGTACCATGATGTACTTAAATTTAATGTGCTGTCATGTACCAGAGTATACTAGAATCCATTTAGATAGAGAGAGAGAGAGATATATATATATAGGTGTGTATGTATGTATGTATATATATATAGATATAGTATCCACAGTTTGTTAAACTATATTACATGAAATTTTAGATGCCGAGAATGGCAGGGCCCATGACCCATGGCAGGCCCCGAAGGACTGAGCTAGATTGCTGCTATCCTAAACACAAATCCCTGATTAGTGAGTCCTGTAGAGCCGTAAGGTTCTGCCGTATGAGGCTCTACAAGGGCTTGGGCTTTTGGGGCGTGCGGCTGCGGAGTTTTGGAACTTAAGTTTGGGAGTCATTGGGGGCTGGGCATGGGCGTTGAAGTCGTCAGTACAATCCCCTTACACTCTTATAAAGACGGCATAAACGAAAACCCTGCTCCGAGCACTATCGACGCCTACCATGTATTACCAAGCCGGGGACGAACCACCCTCATCGCAGGGATTCAGGGCTGCCGGAGTCTGCGGGTTAGTTGACAAAACCCCAGGGAACCCGGGAGGCTACGCGCAAAAGCCTTCATTGAAAGTCTTTTCTGCCGGAGAATTCACCTGTTTGTGGTTTCGGTTTAATGAGGGGCTAAGCCCTGAAAATCTATAGGCCTGAAATGGCAAATCCAAACTTTGAACAACTCACCCGATATCCCGAAGCTCTAACAACCGACGACTCTAAAACCTAAACCATAAATACACCCGAATCCGAGAGTGTGCATGGTGAGGAAGTCGTAGCATCGGTCCCGCGGAAGTACAACGTTACACGCTGCTCGGCTGTGTCTTAGGGTTGAGGCTTGTGGGGTTTTATGAAGATGCTACCTAAACCCTAAACCCTACGACCCTAAACCCTATACTAAAACCCTAAACCCTATACCCTGAAGCCTAAACCCTACCACCTTGGGATCCCTGGCACATAGAAAGGGTAATGATGCAAAAGTCATCCACAAGTATGCTTCGATGTGTTTAGATCCTGTATCTCTAAAGGCCGCTGTAGAAGCAGGGCGTCGGGGTCTCTGGTACCATCGTCATGAAAAAGATTCAGCGGCTTGTCCTGCTATATTGACTTATATAGGATTTAGGGTTTAGGGGCTTACTTGAGCTTGAGGCGCTATGCTTTACGGTGCCCTCTATAAGCCCTACCTTGAACTACCACAACCTACTTTTTGTGTAGGTTCTTATCACAGATCCTATTATAGAATGTATTTATAGGGACCCTACAAAAAATGGAGGTTTTGGTGGTGTAAGGTAGAGCGTAGGGTTGAAACAAGGAGAGACAGGAGCCTCCATCCACAAGCCTGTTGGCCTCAAAGTTCGTGCGTACTTCTAAAAGACTGTAAACAGGCCGGTTAAGGGTTTAGGGTTTAGGCTTTAGGGCTTAGGGTTTAGGGTTCACTACAGCTTGAAGTGGCTATCAGTGTAGTTACTCTCTTCCCAGCCCCGAGCTACAAACCATACATCCCTAAATCATGAAGCCTTATTCCGCACAGCCCGCACCATAATATAGGGGCCTGTACATGTAGCAATACTGTTCTTACCCTATGATCTGCACCAAAGCCCTATTCCATATATTATTCCGTTAATTAAGGCCTCCTAGATTAATCTCGCAATTCGGAAAATGCTTGAACTTGTAAATACTCAATGACACACCTCCCCCTTCTCTAACCACCTACACCCTAAACCCTAAATCCTAACCGAGGGCCGCAACTTGCCCTGCACCATAGACTCTAAGCCTGTGCCCTCGCCCTGCGCATGACCAGGCATCCTGAGATATCTCGTGACGGCGTCCTGGCTGAACTTCAGGACTTCGCTTATGGGTCGAGGGTGCAGGTTGGCGGGGTTGCCGAGACACGCATCGTGCAAACACGGTCCACATTCATGGTGCTCCATCAACCTTAATAAGCATTGAAGCATGCATTAGGCTTCGAGTCGACAAGAGCTTAGGGAGGGTTTGGGGTGTAGGTTGGTTGGGTGACGGTTTATGTTCTTCTTCGAGCTTAGAGACTGCATGTAAGCTTCGTCGTTGGGGAAGGTTTAAAGTTAGCACAGGTTATAACTGATAAAAACAGGAACACATCATACGTTGTTTGCACAGGTCGCTATCATTTCTGTCTGGAGCCTGAAATCTGCATCCTGAGCTTTTCAGAGCTCTCAAGGGTTACCTGCGCCTTCCCTCGTTCACGCATACTCTAAACCCTAAACCCTACCCTAAACCTCAAACCGTAACCCTAAACCCGCAACTGTAGCATGACAAGAACTCGCGCATGACTTCCAGTCATCTAGTTAATTACTAGTTTTGTGGTCCGGGGTGTCTACGTAGGGTCTTTATAGTCCGAGACCCCTTCAACCTTTCCATCCAGCTGCTTGCACCTGCATTTTTGGCGCAGCTTTTCGAGTTGACGGTGGAAGTTCAGGACTTAGGGCTGCCTGCGTCCAAGATGAAGAATCCCGACGACACCTTCAAGCACGTCCACTGGATATACGGTGACAGTGGCTACGGCAAGCAGCCGCACAGCTTAGGAATATTCCGGAAGCTGCACTTAGAGTTACTGCAGTTTTCAGTTTTAGTCATGTGTTATATACGATGTATGCATGCTAGACGGCAGTAGTAAGAGAAGGCATCATGGAAGTGAAGCGACGACAATAGCATCGGTAGTGGGGAATGATGATGACGTTGATGGCAGCAGTCATGACACTTCAGTTAACCACGGAAATGTTGGTGTGGTTTGGTTCCGAAGTAAGTTTTTGGGTAGGCAGGATCTACTTGACAATCGGGGGGGGCGGGTCGCCGAAACATTCAGGGTCTGCACGAAAATCCATACCTGGCACAGGACGTAGGTTTTGACGTAGACCATTGCAAGTACGTTCTTGTCGCAAGGGCATCGGCTCAACAGAGTATAGGGCTTCTGTTCCTTTTAGACACCTACATGCAGAATCCGCGTGTTCTGTCAACTCTGCTGCTGGATCTTTGCGGGTCCCTTACGCCACACTTGTACATTCTGGCTGGCGATCCGAAGGATGCAAGCACGAAGTGCCACAAGCTCAGCCACAACCCCAAAGCCCGCTTCAAACCTTGCAAGGCCCTGTGACAGCCTCTTGAAGCCAGATAAAGCTCATAAAGACCTGGCAAGTCACATCCGAACGGCCTATCTTCTCAAAACCCTCCAAAAACGAAGCTTTGGCTGAGAGTTTCCAGGAGAAAAGATTTACAGGTTTCGGAGCCTAGGGTTTTGCGGTTTCAGGTACTTTACTAGGGTGTAGGGTTTAGGGTTTAGGTCTAAGTCTCCTAGATTCAACCTGTCAGCCCTGTAGGGGTGAGGAGAAGTGTCCGTCCTGTCGAGGTTTGCTCCATTCGGCGCCTTTGACAGCGGAAAGTGCTCCTTGCCTGAAGTTGACGCAGATGGGCATACGTGAGTCTTGATTTCTCGGGCTCAAGTGTTGAGTCTTTGAGCTGGGATGAGGCGTTCCGATTCTGTTTGGATTCGCCAATTTGCCTTCTAAGCACAAAGCAAGACTTGTCATGAAGGCTTCAGGAGGTAACGAAAGTCCGCATATTCCAATGCCAGCTAGGGTTTCAACAAAATGGGGTGTTTTAACTCTCAACCCTAAAACCCTGAAGCCATAATAAGATCCTAAACCATAAGTGCCACAAGCGCAACTAGCCCCAAACCACACTCGGTGCACGCCTCCATCGCATTTTTGTGGCCAAAACTTAAATTATCAAGATGCACAGGCCCAAACCCCCCAGGTACCTACTATATAGGTACTAGAGCCCTTAGGGCCCTATATAGTAGGTACCTGGAGGGTTAGGGAAGAAGCTTAAGATGGCCACCCCAGAGGCCTAAAGCCGAAAGCCCTAAGCCGCAGCCCAGGCACAGCTACGAACTGTAACTTGGGCTCCAAGTTCTTCCAACTTCGGTTTCCTCCGCAGGGCTTAGGCTTTAGGGTTTAGAGTTTAGGGGTTTGGGCTGGGCTCGGGTCTTAAAGCCATTTCATTGGGGATGTTGAGGTTAGGGAGACCTGCTTCCATAAAGCCCTGGAGCCCTCTTAGGGTGTAGGGGCACCCTTTGGGCCCTGATCCTTAAACCGGGAGTGGTGTTCAAGGGATGACGGAAGGTTCTCGGAGGATCAGGGATACTATGGAGGTTAGGGTTCTCGAGTTAGGGCACCACGCCTTCTGCCACAGTTCCACAAAGCATACTTAAGGGCTCTATGGTTTAGGTTAATATTGAACCTTCAACAAGTAGTACATTGGACTACTGCTTTCGCTTCCCTTATTGTACGATGACTCCAGGCCTGATATCACATTAGGCAAGGAGGGTTATTGCGTGACTTAGGGTTTAGGGTTGCTACAGGGCCGTGAGCTTTCGGGTTGAGGCGAGGGTCTGGGGTTTGCCGCTATGGGTCTTTCAGTGTGCGATCTCGCTTCGAAGATTTAGTATTGCCCGTCTTTACCATCTGCCTTAAACCCTCATACACCCGAAACCCCTAGTTAAGCCTTCACAAACCCGACACCCGTAGACCCTGATAAACCCCCCTGAACCCCATACTTCGGTTGGCAGGGCTCGGTTTCCCGGCCGGGTTGACCCTGATTTAGAGAACTGCCCATAGGTCTTGCGGTGTCTAGATACCCCCCCCCCCCTCTCGGCAAGCTCCCCTTTTGAGGCATGGATAAGTACGAGGAGTATGGCTACGCTGTAGGCTGCCAGGCGCGGGGTGCCTCGCAGGGCCGGCCCCCCCTATGAACCCGGAGCTGCAGCATCGAAACCCTCAATTCCGAAAGATGCTGAGTGGGAGACCCTAAACCCTAAACCCTATGCCGAAAGAGCCACTGCACTTTGAGAAAACTATGCCGACCCCCCAGAGCCCTTAAAGCCGACATCGCAAGCCCAAAACGGTAAACCACCGACGCTGTGAGTCCCAGCAATTCCAAAAGGCCCGTCCCTGCAGCCCTTGCAGATCTTCATGGACAAGGGGTCAACTCCTTAATTCGGTGAATATCTCCGTCCTAAACCCTAAACCCTAAACCCAGGGTTTTGGTGTTCCTTACATGCTGTGATAGGGACCCAAAGCTTTTGGGTGATGTTCCTAAGTTCTTGGGCCCCCGGGGCCGGCCGTTTGAGTTCTCCATGACGACTTGGACCCGAAAGCACCAACAGTCTTTGTGGCCACTGTAAGTTAGCCATCTAGTGATACCTTGAGTTTAGAATCGAAGGTACGAATCAGATCAGAACTCTTCTCATCCTGGTGCTGAGCGCAAGAACTGTGCCTGTCATTCTGCTGGGGCTCACGGGGCCTGGCTCCTTTTGTCTAGTGTTGTGCCCCCTTTTGAGTATCATATGTAACAGGAGTCCGTATAGGGATACCTCAGTACATTCGTCACCTGGATTGCCTTGAACTAAACTCCTTACTCAAGCCCCTAAACCCTCAAAGCGGAACTGGTAGCCTGGAGATGTCCGTCCTGTAAGTACGTTTTGCGGCTTCGGCTGTTTAAGTGTATTTCATGTGCCTCAGGTGTTGGACATCCGTCTTTGGTTTTATTTCCTAGGGTATATACTCCTACTGCACACACTCACGTACCTAGCTTCACACGTACATCTACAAGCTCACACACACGCGCGCACACACACCAAGCCAAAACTTGTACGAAAAGCCCCCCCCCCCCCCCCCCCCCATAGCCCACACCAAAACTTGTACGAAAAGCCCCAAGCCCCAACACTCCAACATCGTGAACCCCAACTTGTTAACCCTCAACACCTAAGAACCAAAACCCTGAACCCTAAAACCTGCTAGCGCTGCAATCCTTCCCGGCCAGGCTGTGGAGACCGAGGAGTACAACTACAAGCGCCAGGCAGGGATGGAAGAAGGGAGCAGGATCCCAGCAATTACAACATACATGCAGCAGCAGCAACAATAAGAAGAATAATAAGAACAAAAACCAGAATAATGACGGACCATGTTCATGATACGCCATGTACTATAAACTTGAGATCATGATCATATTCATGGCACCGCACGATCAAGGTAATGGTGGCACTACAAATTGTCGAAGCAACAACAACGATGATGCCGACGGTGAAGATGATGTGGAGCATGATTTTTTTACAGATGATGTCGATGATGAGGATGGGGATGAGGACGAGGATGAGGATCAGGATGATGATGGTGGGGTGTTGATGATGACGATGATGGCAGAGACCTCCTTAAATGCCTTTGCTCTTCAGGCATCCAGCATACCATACACAGGTGGAATACAGAGCGATACTGCTCCTGAGGCATTTCCAACATCTTGGCTGTATAAGATCCCTCAATTCCCTGGCCCAAGTATTCAGGCTCGTACATCATATTATACATGTTTACAAATCCCGTAGAAACCTGTAAGACCGGCTTTTAAAAACGTGTATAGCGGTCGAAGCTCTTCTTCTTAGTGCTCAGGCACCGGCGACCAACTGCGTGCCGGACGACAGCCCGGAATTCCGGCTGCCAGAGAGTGTTTAGGGCCGTTTGGGCTTAGGGTTTAAAGTCCCCAAAGGTTTCAGGGATTGAGGTTTATTGGGTTTAGGATTTCCGATGGTCTAGCGTTCCTAAGTGAATCACAACTTGCGTTGGGTTTGTGCGGGCGGGGTTGGTCTTGGGTTTCATTGGTGGTGGGTATGCCCTACTTGCACTGCGACCTAGTTTTCACAACAATGCAAGGATGGCAAAATGGCGCAGGTCCCCCACGCACCATGTATTTCGTGGCTGCCCTGCAAAGGTTCGATTCAGTATCATGTGTACATATGTGCGCGCATATATATATATACACACACACACCAAATATGCCTCCCTGCCTGCCTGCCTGTCTGCCTGCCTGTCTGTCTGTCTGCCTGTCTGTATGCCTGTATTTATGTATGTATGTATGTAGGTATGTATGTATGTGTGTATGTGTGTGTAACATGCATACATGCATCTAGTCGGACCATAAGGTTATATGGACATGGAGGCAGCACCAAGTACCCTGAAGCCCTCACAACGTCTTGAAGCCTCCCTGGCAATCAGCCTTGAACCTTCGACAGAGCCCAGGAGTGCGTCAGTGGCACCTGGTACTCTCTGCCCGGGGCATGCCCTCACAAAACTCTCTACCACAAGACGGATGCCTGGCCATTGAGATGTCCCCGGGTTTTTTCGGGTTGGAGGTGTCATGTGACGTTTTTTTCGTGGATGGTCGGATCCCATAAATTCATCGATCTGCTTGGGTTCGATGGGTCTCAAAAGAAAGGCCTAAAACCCTAAGCCTAAACCCAAGAACCCTAAAACCCTAAAAGCCCGAAAAGAAAGCCCTACAGCAGCCACCCAAGGACGAGTGCGAGGAGCAGTACCCAAGCCAGGAGCTGAGCGAGTCGACGATGTCTAGGGTTTAGGGTTCAGAGTTTAGGGTTTAGGGTTTAGGGCTTGGGGTTCAGAAGGGAGGGAGCTCTTGTTGTGTGCACCTCTTTTGTCAGCGTGTGTATGTGTTTATTTTCTTGCTGATTTAAGTCTTGTGTATGTTATTATACATATATATATACATATATTATGTGTGTGAGGTCTTGTATAGCACTTCTTTTAAACTGTTTGCTTGGTCCCCTGACCCTTCAAGAACGTTCTGGGGGGTGTTGAGATTGATTTTGCCTAAACCCTATACCCTGGACCGGACAGTTTAGGATGTCGTGTAAAGCTTCAAGTTTGGGGTGATCTTGCCGTCTGAATCCGAAGTCGCAGGAGTGTGCAGGCTTTGGTGTTTAGCTTCGAGGTCTGGATAGTTCATGCTAGTATCGCCGCTCTGTCGTTATATAGTTGTGTATCCTGTTGTTATTCATCAAGGCCCCTGCGTTTGGGATAGCCTTGGCTCAAGTAACATGTAGTGCAGCGTAAGATCCGTGATCCTACGGCGATCTCCCCTGATTTCCTTCCTTTGCATTGTTCCTGAAATCTTCAACCGCAGTGCTGCAAGCTGCTCGTCTTGTATGCATCGTGATAGTTTGACTATGGGACTTTCCGAAAATTAGGATACCTTATTTTGGGGTCCTTATAATAAGGAGCCTACCTACTATTTAGGGTACTACATTGGGGTCCCCTATTTTCGGAAACCCCGATATGAGTCTGGATCAATAATATCCCAGAAAGGGGTATCCGGTGCTGGAGCACCTCGCGACGCTGACTGTGAACACCCTAAACCTAAACCCTAAAACCCTAAGACCTAAAACCCTAAGCCCTAGAACCCTAAAGCCCGAAACCCTAAACCCCACCTAAACCTTTACAGTTTCAAGCACCGAGATACAGAATTAGCTTGAGCATTTGATGGTCAAGCCTGGGACGCAGTTCTGGCTTAGGGTTTGGATTCAGGGTTTGTAATATAGGGGCCCCCAAGCAATTACTATTACTATTCCTTATAGGGCTCCTTATCATACACTTATTTTACTGCAGCCCAAAGCCCTAGAGTCTACTTATTAAGGCCCCTATATGAGATTTTCAGTCGACCTCTAAGCAGAGCCCTCAAAACCCTATAAACCCTCAACCCCTAAACCCCTAAACCCTAAACCCCTTAAGGCGCTAAGTGCGACCACCCGGACGGCTCCTTGACGTGCACCTACAACGTGCGTTATGCTGGCCAGGCCTGGCATACCTTAGGGTTTAGGGGTTTAGGGTTTAGGGGTGTAGGGTTTAGAGGTTTAGGGGTTTAGGGTTTAGGGGTTTAGGGTATCTCAACACATAGTCATAGGGCTTTAATAGGATTTCTACAGGGCATAGATCGGTTGTTAAGGGGCTTGCAGGGCTATATAGATGAAGGTGGGCAGGGCTAAGAATTCCTTTAAGGCTGGACTCAAGATGTCTTATACTTCTTTAGATAATATGACAGCCAGAAGCGTTTTTTTTAAAATATCTTACGTGCGATCATCCTGGCATTCCTGTCCCTTTCTGTGTTTCTCTTTATACTGTTACTAGATCTCTCTCAGTGCATATATTGCGATTATACGTGTATAAATAAATAAATAAACGAACAAATAAACATATATGTAAGTATGTATGTATGTATGTATGTATGTATGTATGTGTGTGCGTATGCATGTATGTATGTATGTATGTATGTATGTATGTATGTATGTTTATATATATATATAGAAAGAGAGAGAACCATCTATCTACATATTTCAAGCCTCTTGCTAGAGATACACGCGATCACGGACCAGAAAGTCAGGCATTTCTTGACCCGGAGATCCCTCGAAGCGGGCCTTAGCGTGCTTTGCAGGGTTTAGGGTTTAGGGCCAGGGTTTAGGTTCCCTTTTAGGGTTTAGGGTCCGGGAGAGCTCCGCTTAAACCCTGAACTCGTAAACCCAACACCTATAGCCCTAATCCCGAAACCCTACCCCCTAAACCCCTAAGCTCTAAAGCCTCAGCCCTAAACCCATATTCAAGAGACCTGAGAGAAAGGAAGATCCCTACGATCTGGGTGGGGTTTTGGGTGCAGGAGGTCTACACTTGCAGTTTAGAGTGCCCATAGTGGATTTAGTATTCAGTTTCACGTTATAGGCGGGCTCTACTTACGGATTGGGGTGCAGGGTCGAGTATAGGAGGCTTATACTTCCCGTATAGAGGTTCGGCGGGTCTAAATACCCATAGGCCCCTAAGTAGTTCCTTTTTGGGATTACCTTATAGGATTCTAAATATATACCATAAAAAGGAACTACTTATGGCCCTATGGGTAGGGTGCAGGAGGTCGATAAGCTTTAAGGCGGCTGAGGGTGTAAGGTTGATTACCGCCATAGGGCAAGGAAGAAGACCCCACACAGTGGGGGGTCCGATTGAATAGGGTTTACAAGCGGTTTTGGGAAGGAAGGAGGCACGACGAAGTGTACCTTCCGGCGTCCTGGTGCCATAAGGTTCAGGCCTGGATTTGGACCCCTGGGTTTAGGGTTTCGGGTTTAGGGTATTTGGAGATTCAGAGCATTGTGAAAGAGGTCCGCGAAGTGTGGGAAACCCTGTTTCATGCACGAAGAGCATTGGATGAAAGTTGAGAGGTGCACTTAAATTTGGCATCTACGTTGCTCTCTGAGCTCTCCTCTCTCTCTCTCTCTCCTTCTCTTGCTGTCTCTCTCTCTCTCTCTCTCGTTGTCTCTCTTTCTGCAATATAGACAACCCTTACCCCTAAACCCGTAAACCCTGAACACGTAAAGACTTCTAAATGCATGCCCTTGCCCGCTGGGTAGGTCGAGCTGGACGAGTTGGAAGGACCTGACATCCAGTTTTCGGGTTGACGGATTTCTCTTTCACAGCGGTTTGTAGGGTTTTATAGTGTGTAACGGTTATAGGCTTTGGGCGTTGGGTTCGGGGGTTTAGGGTTTCGGTGTTGAAGGCTGTGCTTGAAGAATCGGGGGGTAAGGGGGTCGTAGCAAATTGAGTCCCATTGGGCTTCGGTTTTTCAAAAAGGTTCGTAGGTCAACTGCAGGTGGTTGTGCGTTTTTGTTGACTTTCGGATTGCAGGTGCAGGATAGAACAGGCACTCGGGCCTGATGAGTTGAGGGGTCTCAGGAATTACGCTCCAGGGTCCAAGGTTTAGGCTGAGGTAAGCACCTAAGATGCCATTAGTATACTTCTGATTGTAGTCACAACTTCCTATCCCGAAACCCTAAACTCCTAAACCCCGAAACTCCTGAACCCTAAACTCCTAAAGCCTTAAACCTGAAACCCTAAACCCGAAACCCGAAACCCTAAACCCTTATAAGCCTCTTCAACCCCCCCCCCTCATTAAAAAAAAAAAACCTTCGATGACCCGTTGCCTCGAGCCTCGACGCCTCGATCCCGCGAAAGCCCCAAGCCATCCTCGAGCTCGAGCCCCGTCGACCCGAAACTCCGCCTTAAACTACCTAAGCCTTAGGGGGTTTAGGGTTTAGGGGTTTAGGGGTTTAGGGTTTAGGGTTTTAGGGTTCAGGGGTTTAGGGTTTCAGGGTTTAGGGTTTAGGGTTCTCTACTTTAAACTACCTTCCATATTAGGGTCTAGAAATAAGAACCCTATATTGGGGTCTGTAAATATAAGAACCCTATGTTGGGGTCTATAAATAAGAACCCTATATTATTAGGGTCTATACTAAGCTGTATAACTACCTTAAACTACCCATAGGCTCCAAAGTGGTTCCTTTTGGGGGGTTACCGTATAGGATTCTGAATATAAAAGCCTATGGGTACCTTCTATATTAGGGTCTATAATAAGAGCCCTATATCAGGGTCTATAATAAGCTGTATAACTACCCTAAACTACCTTTCTATACTAGGGTCTATAAATAAGAACCCTATATCAGGGTTACCTTCTATATTAGGGTCTATAATGATAGAGCCCTATATCAGGGTCTATAATAAGCTTTATAGCTACCTTGAACTACCAAAACCTCCTTTTTGTGTAGGGTCCCTATACCCTCTATGTTAGGGTCGATCATAAGAACCTACAAGAAAGGTCGGTTATGGTAGTTCAAGGTAAGCCTCATACGCCAAACCTTAGGATTTAGAGTTCAAGGTTTGGCCTAAGAACCTAAACCCTGAACTCCTCAACAAAAAGGACCGTAAGTGCACACAAAACCCCGAAACCCTGGACCCTAAGAACAGCACCTGCCTGGCAGATGGCAGCGGCCCTTTCAAAAGCAAAGAGAACAATAAGTCACAACACCGAAAAACCCTGAACCCTCTCCCAGAATTGTGTGACTTGAAGCTGCAGGAATCCCCGACTACGAGAAATGGTGGGTCGACGAGTGCTGTCCTCAGATGGCTGTAGGTTGTGTTTGTGTTGTTTTTTCTATGTTTGTTTGTGGTTTGTTTGTGTGTGTGTGTGGTGCCGTCCTTTTATGTGTCTGCGAGACGTCATAGAAAGGCTTGGGGTTTAAAGGCTTTGGGCTTGTATTGTGTTGGCAAGGAGGGTGAAAGCTTTTTTTTGTTGGTTCGATGTTGTTGGTTCAGCATGTGTGTTCTGCTATGCGGTGTGTTTGCGCTGTGAGCTCGATGGGGCTCAAGTAGGCCAACCAACCGCATTTGCTAGCCAATCCATGAAACCTCAGTACCGTAACGCCTCAACCCGCAACGGCCTCACGCCTAAACCCTGTAAACCCTTAAATCCCAAGTCCGATAAACCCTGAACCATATTCAAAGGTTACCGGCTAGAACAAGGTCCTCACCCGTGAACACGTGAAGCCTTGTTCAATCAACCCTAGACCCTGAACCCAAAACCCTAAGCCGTTGAACTGCCCAATTGAAAAACGAAGCTATTGAACTGAAACATCTGTTTCTTGGCACTTTCATTTTTCTTCGGGCAGAAGGCTTCGAGGGGTTGTGAGCCCAGACTTCTCGGAGCTTTCTGCAACCTACATCAGTTCTGCACACTATAAGTTGTGCATATATATATATGTATACTATGAGCGCATGCGTATAGCGTATGTATGAATGTATGCATGTATGCATGTATGCATGTATGCACGTATGCATGTATGCATGTATGAAGTATGCAGGTAGGTAGATAGGTAGGTAGGTAGGCAGGCAGGCAGGCAGGCAGGTAGGTAGGTAGTTAGCTAGGTAGGTATGTAGGTATGTAGGCTTGTAGGAGCGTAGGCGTGTATGTATGTATGTACGTATGTATGTATGTATGTATGGGTGTAAGCATACATGTATGCATGTATGTTTGTGTTTGGGTGCAAGCATACATGTATGTATGTATGTATGTATGTATGTATGTACGTATGTAGGTAGGTAGGTAGGTAGGTAGGTAGGTAGGTATGTAGGTTTGTAGGTTTGTAGGTACGTAGGTATGTATGTACGCATGTATGTATACATGTATGTATGTACGTATGTATGTATGTATGCATGCATGTATGAATGAATGAATGAATGAATGAATGAATGAATGAATGAATGAATGTATGTATGTATGTAGGTATGTATATTGATATTGGGTTTGTGGAAGAGTGAGGCGCTACACAGGACAAAGACTTGCCTTTCATGGAAGCTTCAATCAGGGTGATATTAAGGGCCTGGATAGCTGCTTGCATTTCTCTTCACGGCTCCCGAAAATTGATAAGTGCATGAGTGCATGAGGCCCCAGAACCACGCCTAATCTCGACCTCCATGTTATGTTGTTGCGTATGTACGGTTTGTTCCTGTAAATCACAGCTTTTCTTGAAATCCAAGCCATACACCTGTCCCTCAATGCATTTCCGGATCGGCCTTATCTGTTCCTTGAGTTGTCGATTGTGTGATTGACTTTAAAGGGTTTAGGAGTTTAGGCTTCTTTCTGTAGGACCCCGACCATGCAGATTGGAAAAAGGGTGTACCTCGCTTACCTGCTCCCCTGACCCCAAAACCCTTCTCCACTGAGGGATGGTCCTACTGGCAACATTGAGTACGTGTCTCGGCTGCGTACGGTATACGGGACCTTTCTTTCAGCGACCTTGGTCCAGGGAGTTAGGGCTCATGGGGGTTTAGGTACCAGTACTAGGGCGTTGGCTTGGGTGAAAGCGCTGCGTAGCAGGACTAAAGTCTTCGGCTTTTCCTCAAGGGCTCAAGGTAAACTGGATAAAATCAACAGTGAAGGCATCAGATCGCGGCGCTTATAGGCTTTAGCATTAGATGTGACTTGCGTTTTCAGACGTAAAACCACGGAACAGGTTCATGAAGTTTCATGGGTCGTGCCGATTCACCAGACTCAGCAGACATGGGAAGCTCATGCTGGACCCTTCATTGTGTACGTATTCGGATGTAGAGGGTTTGGGACTTACACAGGGTCGAAAGTTTTCCTCAGGCTTTGTCGGGTTCATGCTTTATGGGCCTAGGGCCTGGGACTGATAAGTTAGTGTTTGGAATTCCAGGCTTAGGACTTAGCATTTAACACTACTTAACGGGTGTTTCCTAGACTCAGGCACAGCAGGAACATGTATCCACGGTTTGTAAGCATGGGGTGAGGTGGCAGGGCCGGAAGTCGTTGATGTGTATCTTGCTCACAAATTTCGTAGTTTCTTTGTTGCACAAGGTTGAACGATACTTTCCTGCTGCCTCTTTGGCATTGCTCATGCACAAGGTTGAACGATACTTTGCTCCTGCCTTTTTGGTTTCTTTGCTTTCCTGACTGCATTATCCTGACCATGAGTTGGGTTGGCCCCCTCAAGAAACGTAAGACAGTTCAGCGCCTCGGCAACGCACAGGAGAAAATTACCGACGACGGCAACGGCACCGCTTGGTGGAACGAGCGTCACAACGAGGAACGTTGCAACTCCCGCAGCTTGCATTCTAATAGGACCCTAGAGAGAGTTCCCGAAACCCTAACTTAGCTGCTGAGTAGGCAGCTGATAAGCGATGTTGAGCGTTCCTGGTTCTTACACTCTCCAACCAAAGTTTAAGCTGACCCTTTAATCCTAAGCATATCAATTCCCAAAGGGTTTGCGTACCTATATACTGAAAAAGCTTGACTGAAAGTATCCTTCTACAGCCCGAATATGTACCATATGGGTACATGGACCGTAAACCTTATAAGCACCTCCTGTTCAAGCGCTTTCAAAATCCCATGACGATCTCCCACACTATGCTAGAGCCTGAGGGATTACATAGCGCGTTAAGCTTACAGGGTCCTTAGGCTTGAGTGTTTTGCGTTTTGGGAGGGAGGTGTTTGCACCAAAGGGTCGCGAGGCAGAGACCTCGCAGCAAGAAGTGTTAGGGTTTGTAAGGTCTTAGGTTTCAGGTTGCTATTTTTGTGTTTAAGGTGCTCTGGTTCATACAGTCTTAGTGCTTTGTGTTCACGGCCTATTTAGTGTCTTAGGCGTCAGGCTTGCATGTATGTTGGTTGTGGGGTGTTTGGGTTTATCTGTGTCGGGTTGTCGTGGGTGCCCACGTAGATTCTGGGTTTCAGTGAAGTGAATGCCCAGAGGCTCCTTAGTAGTTCCTTTATGGGATTACCTTATAGGATTCTGAATATGAGCCATAAAAAGGAACTACTTAGGAGCCTATGGGTGTGGCTTGGATCAGTCAGTGCAACGAAATTTTCGCAAGGGTCCTGCAAGCGTTGGAGACTCGGAGTTCTAATGCTTTCCCCTAGGCCCCTAAGTGGTTGCTTTTTGTGGTTTAGAATTTTCGAACCCTATAAGATAATCCCAAAAAAGGAACTACTTAGGGGCCTACGGGTAGAACCTAACTTGGCGACTACAAAACTTGTTAATTGTGGGTGGTGGTCGTATGGATCATCACTTGGGTCCGAACCCGCAGTGTCCATGAATTCCGTGCGGGTGTGGAGTTTAGGATAGGGACTGGGTCCCCACATCTCCCATGAGGTATGGCGCAGGTGGCTCTGCGGCATTACCGGGTGCAGCAAGAGGCATCCTATGTCCGGCAGGCGTACATTTGGACATATTTGGCTTGTTCCAACAGTCTCCATTGTCTTTCCTATTTGGCTTAACCAGTCTTATATTCCGGATCCTATAAGATAACCTTGAAAAAAGAATTACGATGGAGACTATAGGTAGGAGCTTTGTGACATTGTGCCTTGGTGTAGGAGCAACTTCCAGGGGCCCTGGGAGTCAAGCTGCTAGTCGCAGCAAACACGAAGGAGATATGGCGGGGGGCTTTCTGACAAAGTGCACCTTGCACCTGATACCCGCATCTTACAGAGCGACTGGCCATTTAAAGTGCATCTTTACTGATAGTTACACCAGCGGCGGTAGCGGTGGTGGCAAGTTGAGGTGGTTGCCCACCCATATTATGCAATTGAAGGCTGATGCTTTCCGCCCTACAACCTCGCCAGACATCGAATGTTGAGAAGCGACTGAGCTAGTCAGCGTTCTCATTTTCATCAGTTACATAGCAGTACCGATGTTCTGGTCATGTTTTCGTGTCCTTAGAGTTCGGTGTTGGAATATGTATACTATACTATAGGGCCTACTATAGGGTTCCCTCCTACATGCGAAGCCGCAGCTGCTCTTAGGTCATCGCCTTGTTTGGCAAGCGCTATCCGGACTTGCCAGACAACTTGCCGGACCCGCCGTGTTTATAGCACGAAGTAGAGCCGGTGCAAAGTTCACATCTACCACGGGATCCTTTGTGGCGGGGGTCACTGGCCCAGACTACCCCGGAGGACCCCAGGCTGTAAAGCGATTTAGCTCAGCCTTCGTTTAGATGGCTGGAAAGACAGCCTCCGCAAACTTTTCTCCCTTTGGGCTGAATCATGAGAGCCTGAAATTCAATGGGCTGTGTTGCTGTCTCACCATGCAAGGGGCTTAGGCAGGCTCACGCCTGGCGGGGTGCAACTGAAGATTTCAGCGCCGAAGACTATTCAAATCCCGAGTTCCGAAACCTTGCATTACCAAGAATAACAATAATAATTATAGTCATAATGACAATGTAACAACCACAATAATTAATAATCAGCACTTGGCAGTCCCGTTTCTCGATGCTAGGCGTGGATCCGTCCTTCGCCAGAAAATGGCTGAATGATGCAGGGCTGTCCTTCTGGAACCCTCTTCCAGGGCTTTCGTAGATACCAGAAACTCAGTATGAGGCCGTGCCCGTGTCCCTGAAAAGGACAGCCCTGGGTTATGCTGAGCAATTGCTCAGCTGTTAGGACGCCAGATAGCTGCTCGGATCTACACTTTAGCTTAGCACTGAAGTCACAGAAAATCTGCTGCTTTTAAGGGCACGGATCAGTTGAGGGTGTGATGTGTGAAGGGGTCCCGAAACTCACCCCGGTACCATCATGCCGAGCATTTCGCGCCCTATCACAACATGGCATCCTGGCATAAAGCCCCATAAAGATCCCGCAAGTAAAGTCCTGATAGAACCACTATGAACACCTCTAGAGTTTTTTTACGTTGCGAGGTCCAATCTTGCAACGTACTTCGCGCGGCCCGGTCCTCGGGTACTCCGTCGTGGTTGGGGAGCTTCAGGGTGACTATGTGGCTTCCATAAGAGTCGAATAAATGGTACTGCAAGGGCCCATATAGCTTGGATTGCTATATGCTGTATGATGTAGAAGACGGTTGGGGGTTCTGGTAGGGTGTGCGATTTCAGGATCTAGTCTAGGTTTCGTAAGGCTTTATTCCGTAAGACTTTACCCACCCAAACTTGTAGCCCCAAGCGTTGAAGATTCGAGTCTCACATTACGCAAACTAGATACTCAGCGGCCCCATATCCAAGTCTTTCTAAGCCCAAAAGCTTTCTAAGCCCAAAAGCTCTCTAAGCTGTGCAAAAGAAAGCTTGAAGCCTCAAACTTGACTTCAACCTTGTAAACCTCCAGCCTGTGAGAGAACTTCTTCCTCGAAGCCCTGCGCAGCAAAAGCCCCTACCGCAGTGCGCCATTTGATCTTAAGCACAGTCCCTTACTAAACGGGGAGGTTCCTAAGCAGGGTTACAAGCAGGATAATTACATGGGATAATGGCTGTTTTTGCATTATTCACTACTTATGTAAAATCATGAGGTAACTTCTAAACTCTAAGCGTGCTCGCCAAGTCCCCCGCCTCAGCATAGCAGTACATCCCTGACCCGGCAGCCCACGGCAGACTCCTCGCAAGTACAGGTTGGTTTGGATGAGTTCGGGCTCCAGCTTGTGTACAGAGTTTCAGGGTACAGGGTTTAGGGGTGCAGGGTTTAGAGGCTTAGGGTATATAAGGGTTTAGGGTTTAGGGGTTTAGGGGTTTAGGGTTTAGGGTGCTGGGGTTCATGTGTAGGGCTCAGGATTACGGATTGGGCTTTGGTAGAACCCTCAAAGTAGCCCTTCTAGAAGCCTCTGGGGGAGGATCCCTCAAAGGGCCCCAAAACTCGATTCTAACTATTAAGGCCCCTACACTGGGTGGCTACATTAGGGTCGTGTTCTAAATTCAGGCATCGTTTCAACTTGAGGTCCCCCATTTTAGTACGGCACCCTTATAAAAAGAGAACCCTCATTCAGGGAGCTACCCCTATAGAACCCCTTATAGTACCCTTATAGAAGCCCTTGT
>CAJNJA010072797.1:0-21960 GCA_905231915.1 Symbiodinium necroappetens | reverse complement strand
CACGGAGGTTGGCGTCTTGAGGCTACTAGCCATGCCGACGCCTGCCTCGCAGGGAATCTCATCTTCATCAGACTTCAGATTGGTGCTTGAGGCTATCCGTACCCACTTCCGTTCCTCCGCGCAGGAGAGCTCATGCCAGGTAGTATTCCTGATGAAGCCTCCTCCTGGACCTTCGACTCGGAATAAACCTTGCTGCCTCCCGTGACATGTTCGTGCTTGTCTTTTTCTTCTGATCCATTTCGGGACACCCGTTCACACGACAGCCTCTGTTTCTCATGCCAAACGCTTGAAGATGACCCTTCTTCTTCCATGGCGTATGAGGTCGTATGGCAGTTGTCGCAGTTGGGTCATGTGCAACATCTCGAAGAAGCTTGCTCACGGCCTGTGAGCCTGTCTTCTCGGAACACAGGGTCGAGTCCTGCACATTGGCCATGTCGATCTTTTGGGTCGGAATGTCCCAAGAGAAGGTCTTTCACGTCGACAGTGCTTCGAAATCTCAACAAAATGGCTACGGTATGCAACGGCAGCACCTGTCAAATGTTGTTTTGAGAGACCGCTAAAGAGTCTGCCAAGTAGCCAGCCGCGTTCTCACCGGATGGCAAGGCCAAAACAGTTGTGGCCTCGATACCTGGCTGCTTCAAGAAGGCGAGTTCCACCTCTGCCAATTCCACGCGGTAGCCGCGGACTTTCACCTGCGAGTCGATACGGCCGAGGAACTCCAAGACGACGTCGGAGGCAGTAAACTGCTGAAGCCGGGACGGGTCTCCCCACGGCTTCAGAGGCATGAAGCGGACCATATCGCCAGTCCGATACATCCGCCCAGAGTGAAAGGAATTCGTCAAGAAGCGCTCTGCGGTCAAGTCGGGCCGGCCTACATAGCCCTGGGCCACTCCAACACCACCAATATAGAGCTCACCGGTCGTCCCGACATGAAGCGGCCCAGATTGCCCCAGGCAATAATACTGATGGTTCCAGATGGGCCGGCCGTAGGGAATGGAAGGCCAGTCTCCATCGATCAGTGGTACTTCGAAGTAGTTGGACCAAACCGTAACTTCTGTGGCACCCCCCAGCGCAACCACCGATGCTCCGGAAACCCGATGCAGGGTTTGGACCAAGGAGATGGGCACCCAGTCTCCGCTGAGGAAGACCAGGCGCAGATCCCTCAAAGCCGCCTCGGCGAGCCTGGGCTCCAGTTGCTGGAGGACCTGGGGAGCGGAGTCCCAGAAGCTGATCCTCTCTGAAACCACGATTTCGAAGAGCTGGTCGGGAGATGCCGCGGAACCATTCCAAAAGTGAATCGTGCTTCCCGCTGACAGAGACCCAAAGATGTCGTAGCACGAGAGGTCGAATCCGATGGAGGTGGTGAAGAGCAAAGCGTCCGTCTGTGTGACATTGAAGGTGCTGTTCCTGTGAAAGTCTCTCGGCAACTACCTCTGCGGTAGGCATGCACTGCGCGTGACTGGTCTGCCGGCAAGGAGCACCCAGTCGATGAGATGCACTATGGAGCGGTGGGTCACGGCGACTCCTTTCGGCTTTCCTGGACGAGGCTGGCGGCATCTACAAGTAAGGATTCGGCTGAGCATGGGGTACCCTACCGGACCTGTCGATCCCGATGTGAAGATCACGTATGCAAGCTCGTCGCAGTCGATGGACGAAGGGAGCACGCCGTCGCGCGCGTCCTGCTCAGTCTCCTTGGCACAAGCTCTGCCTCTCTTTGCTTTCAAAGCGCCCTGACTCAATCCAGGCCGGGCTCCAAGAGTTTGGATCCATCAACGGCCGGGATGGAGGAGGGGATCAGCTGCAGCTGCTGCGGTCCTGATCAGAAATGTCGGCTGCTCCTTTAAACTCGTCCGGTACAGTTGCACTGGTCCTGCCAGAATCAGAATCACCCCTGCATCTTCCACCATGTGCTCAACACGTTGCCACGGCAAGCGATCATCGCAAGGGACATACACTCCCCCGACCATGAGAATCGCGAGGGCGGACACCACAACCTGCACAGGGCAAGCGAGATCAGAAACGCTCTCAAGAACGGGGTGTCATACAGGGCTCTAGCGGTTCAATGTCACCGCTTCGGCCGGCCGGGGACCCGGCCGTCTCGCTGCGCGGCATCCAAACAGCAACGGGGCCCGATCGAATCTGGTGCTCCAGCAGCCAACGCGCAGCCTTTACCGCCTTCTCCGCGAGGTCCTCGAAAAAAGGCGGATGGTGGAGGCAAGCGCAGGTACTCAGCTAGCTCAACTCAACACGGCCGTGATCCTCGTAGCTCGTGGCGACATCGCCCGCAGGACCGTGGGACACCTGAGACTGCCATGTGAACGCACACTTGCTCCCTCGTGAAGGGCGCTCAGACAACGGAAGCAAGTGTGGGGACACTCCCCCTTCTCTGCCTTCTCCGGAGTATCGACCGCGTGGCTTCAGCAAGGCCAACTGCGCGTCTGGTCTTCCGGCAGTTGCTATCCAAAGTCAACATCATGCGCATCAGAGGCCCCACGTTTCTCCCTGAGCCTCGCAAGAAAGCCGGGTGTCGGCTGTTTGGGGCTTCAAAGGAAAGCCACAAGTGTGTTGATAGCCTCACCGCTCGCCCAATGCAGCAAACCCCACACCACTGAAAGCTCAAAGGCAGAAAACTGAAGAGGGTCGCTGTTTTGCAATCGGCGGCCGTCTCGGTCGCACTCCAGAGTTCCTTTCGGATCTGCCAGCAGGCCTATGGCTTCGTACTAGGCTCCCTATGGAAGCTACTGGCACCGGTAGCTAAAGCTTCGGCCAAAGGCGCGCCTGCAGACACGACATGCTGAACTGAATATCTGAAGGCAAGGCAAGAGGTGCTTGTACAGTTGAGGCAAGGTCTCTGACATGCCCCGGAAATCATTGTCGAAAGATCACCAGTTTAGCGATCTGCCTCCAAATCAAAAGGTTGGCTCAAAGCCTCGAGAGCGCGTCTCTTCTTTGCGCTCATAAAAGCGCCTGGATGGCGTAGTTTCCAGCTACCGCTACTCAAGAAGCGCTTTAAAGTGTCCTGCTTTTGAACCTTCGTCAATCCGTCAGCCAACTGATGGTCGCTATCCGTCCACTGCAGTTGGGTGCCAAGCAGGGTCATGCTCTGAGCCAAGGCCAAAGTTTCCAATGCAGAAAACTTGTCCTTCATGTTGGAGATCGTCAGATCTCCGCGGTCAAGAGCGTCGTAGAGGGCTCTGGCGTCGATGACCATTGTGGAAGGCACCGAACGGATCCAATCGTTCTTATCCTTCAGGTCTCCTCGGGATCCATTCATTTCCGCCCACGTAAGGCGCGCGTACATCATGTCACCGTCGAGGTCAGCAAGGGCTTGGGTCTCGGCTGAAAGGCTGCTGCGTGCCACTCTCTGGAGTCGACCAGATTTCCAGGTAATGGCATTAATACGGCCTTGTCCTCGCCGGAACTCGTCGGGGTTCATGAGGCCAAACAAGTGGCCTCCTGTCGACTTCATGTCCGGCCGATTGGCGACTGCAGCGTCGCTCCAGCCGATCATGACCATTTTCGCAGGATCACATGACGCGAGGAGTGCACCTCGCGGACCAACTTATTCACCATGTCCACGACCTCTCCACGCTTGGTGGCCAACATGGACAGGAGATACGACACCTTAGCACTGTGTTGCGGTGCCGTCTGGGATGCCCTCCATTGGATAGAGCCCAAGATGGCTCGAGCCTGTGAAAGCTCCTGCACCGACAGCTCGCTGTCGTCTCCTTTGGCTCTTGCTGGCATTTGAACCAGTTCCGTGCAGTACTCTGAATGGTCCAACAGGATGCTGGCATCCGCAAACTGCTGCACCCGCACACCACAGTGGCTAAAGTTGTCCGCTTCCCACGGACTCCATGCATAGGCCTGGTGCAACTCGTGCAAGAAGGTGCAGTAGAGCTGGTCCCCCTCGTCGCCGCAAAAGAGGATGTCGTCGACGTACAGTCCGATGAGGGCAATCACCTTAGTCCCGGCGGAGTCGAAGAGCCTCCAAATGCAGGGGTCGGAGACACATGGCACTGCATTCAACTTCCTCAACGTAGTGGTAAGGTCTTGAAACCACTCTCTCGGGGCAGACGTCAAACCATAGGCCGACCCGAGGAGCTCCACCATCTGCTCCTCAGTGAGGTTCATCGCCGCCGCCAGTTCTGGAAGAGGTTGTGCGTATAGTGGGTGCTGGCGGTCAGGCGCCTTCGCCTGCAAGAAGGCGGTTTTCACATCACCCGCCAATACCCTCCACCGGCGAGCCGTGGCATAGTTGAAGAAGAGCATCTTGCTTTGGCGAGACATTGCTGGCGAGGAAGTCTCCTGGTCCAACAATGACGGGTCGCTATAGCCAAGGATGACCATGCGAGCCTTGGCCTTCACCTTCCCGGGTTCCGCCGCCTTGAAGGTATAAATCCACCTCATCCGAAGAGCTTGCTCGCGGCTGATGTGGGGAAGGGCAGCCTTCACCACCTTGTTGGAAATCCAGGAAGCCACTTCGGCTTGCTTGGCCTCAGTCATCGCGGCTCGTTGGGTCTCATCGAGCCGATTCCAGCTGACTTCCACACCCTTTTGGACCGATTTCGCCAAGAATTTGCGAGGGTCCTTGAGAACCTTCTTCCACTCTTTGTCGTTCGCCGGCATGTCCAGGATCACCGAGTAGATCCCGAGCTCCGCCTCCTCCTCTGCATAGTGAAGTTCGCCATGTTGAACATGCCATGGGCGATCATCTTGCTCATGGAGTCGGCGCTGTTCTTGAAAGCTTGATGCGGAGGAGGTCGGCATGTAGCGAGGATCATGAAGAAGCCGGTGGACATCCACTGAGTCCGAAGAGGCAACTCCCTGGGTCTCTGGCTCCCGTAAACGAGGGGCCTTTCTCATCGAGGAATCAGGGATCATCTCTTCATCCGAGGGAAACTCCAGAAGTTCCGAGGGTGAGGGAGGAAGTCCCTGTGGCCCGGATGGTGGTAGTGCATGAGGTTGTGCTCCTGGGGCTCGGCGGTGAAAACCCCGCTTCTTGCGTCCTAGCTGAAAGTGGCGGGCCGCCCGGGAGCGAGTTTCGTCGTCGTAGGCTCCCTTGTCCAACAATCGAGTCAGGGAGGTCATTGTCCACGGCATAGTGATGTCCCTCAAGGCCTCGTGAGTGAGGCGCTCACTGGGCGAGGCGTGGCGCAGCTGAGTGCTGTGGAACTTCTTCAACCGTCCTGAGCAAATTGCCCAGATGTACTGAGAGGGCTTTCGGTGTCCCTCCTCAACTTTCGTCTCACAGGCAAGTACCCTCCCTGGGCCGTACCACCGTGCTCCACGCAGCCTCGGTCGATCTACCCAAGAGTTCGCTGGCAGGTCAGCCGGGGTTTTGTAGCGACGATAAAAGATCAAATCTCCTGGGAAGAAGCGGACTTGAGTACGAACCTTGGCATTCTTTGCTCGGGAGGCGAGCTGGTCGGCCCGGTGCTTCAAGAACGACTGCTCCGCCTCCAAACGCAAGTTGCCTTGATGAGCAAAGTTTGTCGTTCGGGAGGACGAAACAGCATCTCCAACAGCCTCCAGAGCTCGGTTGCCCAGAGACATATCCCGGCCTAAGGCCCATTGAAGAGGAGAAAACCCATGAACCCTGGCAAGGGTGTTGTGAGCCGCCACCGCTGCAAGAGCCGCCTGTCCTGGCTTCTCAAAGGCTCCGCCACGTAGGAACCGTTCCAGGCGCTGCCGCACATAGCCAATCTCCCTCTCCACATCGGCAATCATCTCGTGGTACTCAGCCGGCGCAGGCACCAAATCGATGCCTTTGTCATGTCAGCACAGGCCTCACGCAAGACCTTGCTCCTCAGGGCACCCTCCAAGTCCAACTTGAGCGTCTCAGGGTACCCAAAGTACTGGAACCAGGCCTCCTGGAGCACCTGCACCACCTCGGGGCCGGTCATGTTGCGATGGTTCTCCTCCGGATGGGAAAACATTTCCCTGATCACCGCAAATCCACTGGCCTCATCCACCATCAAGAGGAAATGCATCACGGTGTCCCCACATCGCAAGTGAAATCCATCCACCTGGAGACAGGACCATAGTTTCTCGCAATTATCCAGGTTCACGGCCGGCGAGGGCATCTTGATTTGCGACTCAAGACACTCATCGCACTCCAACTTGGAGGCCGCTGCCACCACCTTCTCGTCTGCATTGCGGTGAAGCAGGTTCTTCACCAAAAGGCGATTTGAAGGATGGCCAAAACGCCGATGTAGCTGATGAACATGCTGCATCAACCTTTCCAACTCCGATGTAGTCAGGGTCTCGAGGCAACTGGTGTCGACCGGAAAACTGTATCCTGAGCCTCATCCAACAGGAATGCCTTTGAAGTTGTAGTAGAGGAAGTCAGAGAGGCCCAAAAGCGCTCAAGAGGTAATCCAGGAGGTAGGTCACAAACCTCGAGGACGTTGGAAAACAACAAGACTCCATCCACCGGGTTGATGGGGGGCCCTTTGCCATGGTGCTTCCAGAATCGCTGAACCTCTCGAACGTTTCTTCCCTGACTGGAGGAGGGAAGGAACCAAATAAGTTTTCCTCCTCGAAGTACATGATCACGGGAGAGGAGGAGAAGATGACGAATCACCTTCAGGTAGCGCTTCGCTTTAGCAGCCTGCTTGAAATCTAGCCATGCTCCATCTTCACGAAACAATGTTGAGGGGCCTCTGGGCACATGGCACCACAACCACTCAGGCTTCAGCAAAGATAAGCGTTCCCGGGCCTTGTGGAAACCCAGGTTGTTGGAAAGGTCACAGCCTTCCCCATGGGAGAGGACTTGGTAGGTCCATTCCTCTCGCTGTAACGTCTGCTCCATATCCAGGGGCTCCAACCGTGGGGAGCAGAGGTGCGCCACATTGGTTGTTTGATTGTTGGGGTACTGGAAGAAGATCTCCTTCAGCCCGTCCTCAAACTCGACATACTGGGCAAGGAGGTGAGAAACTCCTCACTTTCCGCGAGCTCATAGTCGGGCTCTCCATCATCAACTGAACAGACTTGGGCCGTCGAACTGGTAGTCGATGAAGTAGGCCTCGGAGTCATAAAAGCCAGACTCTTGAGAGTTTCTCTGAGGTGCGCATCGCCACGGGCCTCAAGCCAACTTCGGGCTGTGTAGGCCACCACTGTATAACGAACACCTGTCCAGGGCAAGGTCTTGTGGTGCCGCTTGGGAGAGAACATCGTGGGGCGGTGACGGGTAGAATGAACTTGTCCTGGAACTTTAGGACCTCCAGGGACTTCCCGCCAGGATAGAGGGAGAGCGGGATCAGAAGGATCACCATCACGGAGTTCAACCCACAACTCTCCTCCTCCATAGGGTCCAAGACCAAATGCCAGGTTTTGGGAGGATGCTTCATTATGGGCATCCAGGTGCATCGCTCCCTTCATGTTGACCATCAGCGCGAGGGAAGTCCAATGAAATCCTGAATCAGGTCGTAGGCGACGGACACATTCGTTGAGATAACGACATAAAGCAGGATGCCTTTCTGAGTCTCTCGTGCAACCATAATAGGAGCCGTGGGCATACAACCCGAACACCATGGTAAAACCGAACTTTCGCTCCTTCACAGTGGCTTGGCGTCCCGGACGAACGGTTTTGGGCTGCATCAGGCCAATCAGCCTTTCCATAGACGCATAGTCGAAGGAGCCATGGGTCTGCAAGTTCGTGGCCAGGCCTTCCACCTCAGAGGTGTTCATCAGGGACAGGACGTGAGCCTCTTCACGAGGGTGGTCGTTCACAGCTCGCGCTCCAGTTTCTCGGCACTCTGTTGACTCGGTCGCGATGCCTTCCTGCTGTGGTGAGTCGGCAGCTCTTCTGGGTCCACCACAATCGTTCCCGGAGACACTGGACTTGACGAAGCTGACACCTGGGCTTTGGGTTGCCCCTTTGGATCCCCAGTGTTCTTGCTGGATTGGTCTCCGGTCTTCGATGGATCCCCAGTGTTCTTGCTGGATTGGTCTTCGGTCTTCGAGGGATCCCCAGTGTTCTTGTCCTTGGACGGCACCTCGCTGGTGAGGTTGTTCGTCTTTCCAGATCCCTTGCGAAGACGCCGAAGGGATTCCAGCCGAGCCAAGGCGCTGTTCTCCGCGGCCGTCAAGGAGATCTCCCGATTCGATGGATACACCTCCGTCTCGGGAGGAAGGGATTGATGGATCTCCTGCACGTCTCGGGCCAACGGAGCGCTCTTGCGGTGGATGCCGTGGCATCCCATCCTTGGGGTGTAGCTGAGGCGAATCTTGCACACCTCGCATCCTGTCCAGCTCCCAAACTGATTGGCCCCACTCACGCTCCCCTTGTAGGCCTTGGCAACACGATGGTTGCCATAGCAGGGGCTTCCTTTGGCTCGAGGGTCCCTCAAGTCCGGTCCTTCGGTCCTCTCCTCGTCGAGCGGGTCCGCCTGCTTCTTGGGGCCGCGAGATTTCGCTGCCGCAGGAGCCTTGGCCATGTAGGGCAATCAACCCCGTCAGCACCGCCAAGGAGCGCATAGAATCTACAGCTTGAACTGCTGAAGGCTGCAAAGAGGTAGTCGAAGTCATCACGCAATCAGGGCAATCTGGCTGAGGAGGGTCAGCTACAGGAGGAGCATGCGCACATACAGCAACATCATGATCACTGATCTGGCTCTCACAACCTTCAAGAACTGCTTCACTGTCCTGACCTACTGGCTCAACTGCACTCTGCACCATGAAGCTGCTCGCGGGACCCCCTTTTGACAACAAAGGGTTCATGTCGGGCTGGGCTGTCATTGCATCCAGTCTGTGACCCTGCTGCAGCCAATTGTCTTTCAGGCTCACTAAGAGATGACCCGATCTGCTTCGCTTCAACGGAACAACCAGGCCTGCGTCAACAGCAGCAAACACAGCTCGGCAATGGGCAAAGTCCACTATTGCATGAAGACGCATCATGGTTTTAATCCCTATGAGGACCGGGACTCCAACCACGTCCAACGTGTACACACCCAACTCCACCTGGTGATCGCCTATTCGCTGGGGAAGCAACACAAACGATGACGAAGCTGCAAACTCCCCGTTGCCGAACTTGAACCTCTTTGGGGGCTGGTCAAGAACCTGAAACGACGAGGCTGAAGATGAAGGGCTCATGCTCCGTCGTACTCCCATCAAGGCCTCCAAGGCAGGTAACGAAGCCACCGTCTCAGTGGCGCCCGAGTCCAAGACCGCATAGCCGGAGAGGTCCTCGGTCTCTGAGGAGAAAATCTCGTCGTCGGGGTGGTGCTCCTCAATGGCGTAGATCGTAGAGCTCGGGGGAGTAGAAGTCGTGGTATCCATCACCTGGTAGATAGTTCCCACGTCAGAGGCGAAATGAACCGCCCCCTTGTTGCTTCCTTTGTTCTGGCGCTTCGGGCAGTGTCTGAAGTCATGGTTCTTGTTGCCGCAAATGAAGCATCCCGTGTAGCCGGCGTCGCCCACGGCAGCGCCCAAGAAGCCAGAGCCATCGTCTCCGGAGCTGCCCATTCCGGAGGTAGCAAGCAAGCACTGGGGGAGCCGATGGAGGAGAAGGCGAGCCATAGCCCTTTCCTTTCGGCTTTCCCTTGCCTTTGCCCTTCTTCCCTTTGAAAGCACCCCCTTTTGCTGATGGGGCGTACGGGTAGAAGCCACGTGAAAGATTGCGGGCCTTCACAGCCTGCCGAGCTTCCACGAAGTTGCGAGCCTTCTGGTCCAAGAGGGCATAGGCCTCCTCCAGCTCCTTGTGCTGCTCCGGGGGAAGGTCCTCGTACCACCAGGATGAAGCGAAGTCTTCGGCCTCCCACTCGTCGTAGTAGGGGCCCCACTCGGAGTTGTAGTAGGTCCAGTCCTCGTAGTAGTCCGAGCTCACATAGGGCTCGGGGTGCACCTGGGAAGGCAACTTCTTGCCCACATAGTGGATCTCGCCTCCATCGAAGAGCTCGTCCAGGTCACCGCTCTCCCCAAGCCACATGGCCCACTCGCCGTTCTCTTCCACCCAATAGGTGCGAGGGCGATTGCCGCCTTTTCCACCAGATCCATGTCCTCCACGGGGACGAAGTTCTTGGCCAAGGATCTCATCCTCCATCGCCCGGAGGGATTTCTCCACGTCATCCAAGCGAAGGGAGTTGGAAGCGGCAGACTGCACAGCTAAGGAAGCTTGGTGACTAATCCCAGAGCGGCGTAGAAGAAGCCATCCCAGCACTTCGCTGGGCAGCACATCCGGAAGCGTCTCATCGTAGCGCTCCCACAAAGCGAGGTCCTCGAGGGCACGGGTGGAGTCGTCAGAGTCTGACTCCTTGTCCTTCTCCTTGCGTCGCCGCGCCGCCAAGAAGGGGACTCTCGACCTGCAGGTTCATCCGCCAGAAGTTCGTCACGATCATCTTCTGGAGGTCCAACCGTCTCCCCTTCATCCGCATCATCTTCCCCTTGGGGTTCCTCCTGGGTCTCACGGCTAGCTCTGCGAGGGGAACTCGTTGAGGGAGGCGAGGATCTTGCGGGCCTCGAAGTAGACGGGGAAGCGGTAGAGGCGTCGTCCTTCCTCTCCTGGTCCTTGCGAACTCGGCCAAGAGCAACTTGAAGCTGCCTGTAGTGATAGCGTAGCTGACTGCTCCATGTGGACATGCTCTGGCCTGCCGGTCGACGTAGGCGTAGTATGAGTGTTTCAAGTCGGGTACCTACGTCTGGTACCGGAGTTCTGCCAAGTCGTTCATGGAGGAACTCGAGAAGATATATGACGCCGTTCCGCCGGACTAACCTTCGATGATCTAGGTGCTGAGTAGTAATCCAGGCACGTCCGCTCAACTGAGCGACAACCTCCGGTCCAAGGAGGTGGACCTTCTTGCGCGGCGTGCGCTCGAAGGAGAGTCGCACCCGTCGCATGAAGTCGGGATAGGTAGCTGGGTCCCCGTCCCATCCGCGCCGAATTCGATGATCACCATGATCGTTGGTAGCCATAGTCCTGGGTCGTGGCGAAGGGCTCGTGCCTCCACGTATCTTCCTTCAGGATTGAGGCTCTGCACTCCCGATCGTGAAGGGCCAGCCAGGGCTATCCAACACCACCAAGAGCTCACTCCAAAGAACCACTGGTTCGAGCTCCGCTACCAACACAAGTGTGTTGATAGCCTCACCGCTCGCCCAATGCAGCAAACCCCACACCACTGAAAGCTCAAAGGCAGAAAACTGAAGAGGGTCGCTGTTTTGCAATCGGCGGCCGTCTCGGTCGCACTCCAGAGTTCCTTTCGGATCTGCCAGCAGGCCTATGGCTTCGTACTAGGCTCCCTATGGAAGCTACTGGCACCGGTAGCTAAAGCTTCGGCCAAAGGCGCGCCTGCAGACACGACATGCTGAACTGAATATCTGAAGGCAAGGCAAGAGGTGCTTGTACAGTTGAGGCAAGGTCTCTGACAAAAGCCTCCGGGGCTTTGTATCAAGCTCACACGTCTCACAATGACTGCTCTTTAGGTCTCCAGCCTTTGCAGAAACATTCAATGAATCAACGATTCAGGAAGGGCTCGAGGGATTGGACAAGCGCAGCACGTGCCAAAGGCATGGATTCGATCATGACTCATGACATTAGCTAAGCCAGGCACCAATGCAGAGTGGCCAGCAGGCACGGACTTCGCACGATGAAGGAATCGTGTGTGAACGAGGTCTGGCTCGTATGCATGTTCCGTGGCATTGAAGTCCTGGAAAGCACTGCCAAACTGTTGAACTTTTCGCAGGAACAAAGCCAGGTCAGGGCACATCTCGAACCAGGAATGTGCGGCTGTTTCGTTGCAGTTCTACCACAGGCCTCCACAAGAAGCTGGCGCATTGCAGGAGGCAGTGCATGCTCGTCCATGCCTCTCGTCTTCACCGGAAGGAAAGAAAGGCCAAGGACGGGCGGGGCGGGCACGGGCCTTCCAGGTCTCTGAGCAGCTCTGCGATCCCCAGCTCCGGGCGACAGCGCAACTCCGCCTGTTCAAGCTCTGGCTCTGCTAAAAACCCGGTCCTACACAGCGGATCTAAAGGCGAGCCTCGGCACCGGAGACGACGATGCAGAAGCAGGGCTCCAGCTGCAAGGCTTCGAGCCGCCTTCAGTCGCAACAAAAAGCTGCAACTCACCGAAAAAACTCTGCCGATCCCAGCCGCAACCCGGTTCGAGCATCCAAATTTTTGTGTTGGGCCGAAGCACTCCAGCACATCCTCGCATCCGACTGCAGCCCACAAGAGTCCTGCTCGGATGGATGCCTACCCAGTACAGTACGTGCTTTACCTGTGCATCTGTGCCACAGCACCCGCCTCCTGGTACTTCCGCGGCGGTGGAGGCGGTCCTGCTGGCCAGCCTGAGGCATTCCAGCACAATTATCCTATCAGATTGTCAAGCTCCAGCTGTCGCCGCTGTCGCATAGAAATACCTGAAACTACCCCCCCCCCCCCCACCTCTCCGCCAGTGCTCTCAGCACTCCAGGTGGTGGCCGGGGATTCTCCAAAGACAGAGTGTCGAGGCCTCATCAGACCAGCTGCGGGATGCTGTAATGCTTTTGAGTACTCTGCATCGAACAGACCCACCCTTTTAATTTGACCCGTTCCTGCTGCCTGGTGCAAGAGAACTACACGAGTTTCTGACAAATGACTGTCTGCTTAATAGCTTCAATGCGGCTTCGACGGGTGGCTAGAAGAAAGCTGCACCCATACCCAACCAATGCAATATTCTGCAACCTGTTGCACATGTGTTCTTTGTCTGGCCTTGGAAGTTGACGTGGATGGGCACCGGGGGCGCGTCGGCCGAAGGCGGAAAGGCCAGAACCGAAACCTGGACTTCCCCCACCATGTCGTTTGCACCCGCTGCATAGTTTCCAACATGAACACCAAGCGGCTGTTGGGCATTGAGCGAGATGACAAAGCCGTCGGCCCAGCGAATTCGCCCAAGCTCGCAGGCAGGAGAAGCCTCGATTGATTAAAAGCAGCCCGCGACCGCGACCGACCAGCTGCTTACATCAAATGCGGCTTGCTGACTTTGCTCGCACTTGTCCGGCTGGAGCTTTGCCTGAGCTACACCACTGCCGATCCGAACTTAGGGCGGGAGTGCTAAACCCCGCCAGTCCCGACTGGTCGACACAAGCGACATGCGGGCTGCTGCTACGGCACTGGTGTAGCTTCTCAAACGTTGCAAAGCGCTCTTTTCGTTGGCGAGAGAGCTAGCCAGAGCCAGCACACATGCAATGTCGGCACTGCCAGAGAAAAGCCGATATCTCGACGGTTCCTCTTCAAATTCATTGCTTCAAACCTTTGGCTTAAGGATCGCATCTTCTTGGAAGCGGTCCAACGCTTGAAACTCAGGTGGAGCTCATGCAGCTCGCTTGCTACCAGCTCCCATATCATCCCTGCCCCGTTCTCGTCCTTAATTTGGCTCTTCGGAGGGGTTCCAGGGCACTGGGAGGGGATAACTCGCCACAGATCAAAGCTCAGTAGCCTTCAAAGCCCTCATGGACCGTTGGACAGATCCAGGATGCACACATCCCACACGCAGACTGAAAAAGGCATGGCATAAGCTCAAGTTCTAGCTGCTAGCTCAATGAAGACCCCCACGCATCCTGTTGAAACCTCCCCACCTCAGTAAGCAGAGCCTGCTGCGCCCTGGTAGCAGGCTGCACCGAAGTGTGAAAAACGCTGAAGGGCACTGCTTGCATTAAAAAGTGTCTTGGGTTGTGGCATGAGCCACATTCTGTACATCCTGAGCTTCCCAGGCAGGCTTGAGGGACTTGCTTTTGAGCATCTCATTCACGGCTATGTCAGGAGCGATCATCTTCGGCGAGGCTCCTGCTGAAAAAAGACATAAGGTGATAGTGAGCAGCCCAAGAAATGGGATGACTGGCAGCAGGCTGTCACAGGAAGTGAGGTCGAAGGTCACGCGGATCGGCAACCAGGCCACTGCCAGAACCCACGGAAAGATGAGATACGGGAGGGTCAGGGCCAAGCACGCTCGACTGCAGTATCGCATCAGGCGCACACCCATCTTCCAAGTCGCGATAGAAACCCAAATGCCAAAGAGCATCTGCAGCGAGACACTCGTCCACCCAATCAGCCCCCTGCATGCCCAAACGACGCGGTCGGCATCAGACGCAAGCACCTCAGCGCAGCCCTGACCGGACGGACATGGACCTGCTCCGATTCTGGAGATGTAGTCTGCCAGGTTGGGGGCATTCGCACCAAGGGCGATGTAAAGGTACTGCTTCAAAGGCAGCGTGTATCCCCCAACGGTTTGGCGGATCGTGCGCGAAAGCCGGCACCGAACAAAGTCATTGAAGAACTCCAAGTGTGCCTCCGTGTCATCGTCTGGAGTGCCATACCATTTCTTCAGTGTCCGGAATATTAATCGCCGGTCACACGTAAGCTCATCACCAGTACATGGATTGCGATGGTTGTTGGCACAACAGAAACACTCAGCTTCCTGGATTTTGAAGTTGTTCAAGTTCTCTGGCAAGGCCTCGATGTCACCTCGCTTCAAGCTAGCTGGGATTGGTAATGTTAACTGCCAGATTCGGCGGGAAACAAGCTAACTAGAGCCGCATAGCTTTCCTGCTGCCACCAAGTCACGAATCAACCCCATCCCGATGTACATGTAAACCGGAGCACCGCAGAAGATGACGAAAAGAAGCGTCCCTCCAACAAGCAGCCATTCTTTTGGACCCGACTCATTGAAGTACTCGCTGGCAGTATCAGCTGCGAAGCCAATAACCTGCCAGCAGACACAGAAGGCGATGAGCGTCGGTGCCAGCTTCACGGGCATGATGCGAACGGACTTCTCCTTGCCAGGCTCGCGCAGGAACGTTCCCAGCTCGTAGGTGCACCAGGCTCCTCAGCTAGGGCTCCTTTGCTTCCTTCTTTGGGGGGGCCCAAACGATCCCCGAAAGCAGCCGAGGCGCTCTTGAAGTAGCGCGGCGACCACAGGACTGCCAAAATGTTGGAACGATCCAGAAATCCGGCGAGGCCCAGGATACCTCCCAGGCAAAGAACGCCAACAAACGATGGTTTTATCTTGGGCCCCTGAAGGTCAGCGCTACCAAAAACGGCTGAGCTTTGGGAGGGGATTATAGAGGGATTCGAGTGTTGAGAGGTCTTTGGGTTTTGGGAGGTGACACGTGATTCGAGGCCAGGCCATGATGAAATGGACCCACACTGCAGCCCGGGCCCGCACCTTGCTCCTTCAGCTTGTCATCATGCTGCGCGATGCACAGGCGATCCAGAAATACGACTAAGGGGCGCAAGAAGAGCTCACGCAGGTGCTGCCAGAAGAAAAGGAGCGAGTAAAAGGCTGCGAGTGGGAAGACTTCGGTCCATTTCTCGTCGGGAATGATGCCAAAGGCACGCAAGAGGCCCACTGTAATCCCGACGCTTATGGACAGAATCCTTGAGTCACGGGGCACTGTGCTGAAAGAGGTGTGTCTAAGCAAGTCTAAAGCGGGTCCATCGAATCTGAGGTTCGAGGCAGCACGGACGTTGAACATCACAGCCAGAGAGCACAGCTTAAGAAATCGCGACGTCCCCCAATCGTGGCTCAGGAACACGTCGAAGTACTCCGTTCTCCGGCAGAATCTGCGGGTGGCATAGAAGTCATCTGTGTATTGGCTCGGAGCTGACCAGTGCTGTCCGCACCCACTGAGGCATATGCTCAATGGCACTCCTTGCAGTAGTCGCGGACTCAAATCTGAGGGCAGTGAGGTTAACGCTCGCTTCATTCGAGAGGCTCTGGGTGCCGTCTTGACACCTTAATTCCCTACATTGCATCTTGAGATCGGCTGACATTTCAGGCACAAGCTTTTCCATCTCAAAACAGAAACTACACCGGCACCATCAAACAGCATTCCCCGCTCGGCTGGTCCCTTCTGTGGCTGCGGCTGCAAGCGAGTGCACGGCCTCCCACAAGGATGTGCGACGGAAAACATGCACTTGCCAATACTTGTGCGGATGCCTCGCGCGCTGGTTTCAAACAGTGGGGCAAGCTGGACACTGCTGCCTCGATCCAGTGAAAATTGCATGTCCGGGTTGCTCTGAACGAGAACCGCGCTACACTGACTTCGACGGCATCTTTCGGCCTGTGATGCCAAGAGGGGTGCCCAGGCCGAGATCCAACCATCTGGCATTTGCCGCGTTCCCAGGACAAGTTGCCAAGCTTGCTAAGCTAACTGCCGGACCAGGCTGCCTTGCTGAGGCGACGGTTGGAAAGACGGGTCTGCATGACCTCCAGTATCGCCGCATCTGGAAGCTCAAAGACAAGGCTCCGTCGAGCCTGCAGACTTGAGGATCGGAAGCATTGCCAGGAGCTCGCCGCATGTCATGCGGGGCCTCACCACACGGTGTCAAAAGCAAAGAGATGTCCCGCGTTCTGAAAACTGCCTCTCAAGGATGCACTTGAGTATCATGTCAAACTCCGCCGCCCACTCCCTCGGAAGTCGGGGATCTGTAATGCAAGACGACACTGGGGTGTCAAAGATTTGCCAAGGAGAACTTTGGAGCTGAGCGTGTGAACATCAACAGAGGCTCTGTCGAGATGCACCAGCCCCAGGGTGGAATGAGTTTAACTGAGAAGTTCGTAGAGCTCTCAGAGCGAGCGTGTCTGCATGTCACAATGTGTGGCCGTGTAAGTGCCAACATCCATGCCGCGACAAGACGGCGATGCTCGTGACGAGTATGACGAAGAGGATGGCCATGCTGTGGCTGACGATGACGGTCATGGTGATGATGAGGATGACGACGATGACGATGACGATGAAGATGATGTGGAAGAGGAAGAGGATGAGGAGGAGGATGACGGTGATGGTGATGATGATGATGATGATGATGACGAGGATGAGGATGAGGATGAAGACGGTAATGATGATGGTAAATATTTAGAGGTCTTTGAGAATGATGCCGCCCCGAGTAACAAGGTTAGGCGTTGTGGACGAAGAGGATGAGGACGAAAGAAGAAGATGAAGAGGAGGACGACAATTTGCAAGGGAACTTCGCGGGCGCTGCTGTTCCTGCTGCCGAAGACGATGCCTGCTGCTCCTCCCACTGCTATTGCTGTTGTCATTGGTTGCTTGATCAGGGGCACTTATAGCCGTGATGGCTATGGCGACGTCTTTCGTTTTGGCGATGTTGATGATGTGATGCTGGTGCCTACCTGCCGGGTCTACGGCGCAGTACAGGGACAGAGAACAGATGAAAGCAGATGCAGCCTAGACTCGTGGCCACCGACATCGTGCACAGGCTAGCATCGAAGCGCAGTGTGAGTTCCATCTCGTCGCCTGCGCCACCGGGAACTGCCCCCATGCACCACTGGCTTCATTCAAAGCAGGCGAAAGCTCCTGCTGCCGGCATGAGCATGGCGACCATGGGCAACGTCGCCCCAGTGATCGAAATGGATTCATCGAACGGATGCAGAGCCTCGCCAACAGGAGCAATGGAACATGACGATTCAAGGCCACTGCGAAAGATGCAGACCGGCCTCCAGCCAAGATGGGCCACCTCCTTCCATCGGGAAGTTCTCGTAAACCAGCGTGGTCTGAAAGAGATCCTCGCAAATTACACAGTTGGACGCAGCCTCGCAGCTCGAATTCTGCATTTGGGGCACTCGGGCAGAGCCAGGTAACTCGCACCACTCCCGAATGTGGGCCTCGAGAAAACCAAAGTCGCTCTTTCCCAAGAGACAGAGCTCGCTTAGGCCGATGCAAGGTTGCAGTACCTAGGGTTGGCTACTCTCTTCACAGGTTCCTTGCTGTTGCTACGCAAGACGCGGGATGCCGTGCTACAGCACTCAACTCAACTGGTCTTGAAGCATCTGAGCAAGCTGCTGGTGCTCCGTCACATCCAAGAGTAGCTGCTGAAGCTCCAACACGAAATCTGAGCACTCAGCATCTTCAATCATGTCTTTTGGGCGGGGCGATTCCGGCCTTTGCAGCTCGAGGCGATAGGAATGCGAGCTCGCAAAGGGACCGTCGAGATCAGGAGCCCCACCATCCCTCACAGGTCAAAAAGCGTGGAACTATTGGCACGTACATTCCGAAGGAAGTTATGCTCATGGTGTACTAGATAATATGAGGTAGGGTATAGTGTCATACCTACTCCTCTGTATAGTGCAATAAACAGAATACACACATAGATGTGTATATACATATATGAAAGAAAGAGCATAATATATTTTCATGACACATATATATATATATACACTTATCATATACATATATGATATATGGGTTTACATAAGGCCAAATATCTACAGACGGTGGCCGGCCTTCCACGCCCGAGACAGCAGCCTGGCGTCCGGACAGCACGGCCCCGAAGACGTCGCCCATTTGGCGATGTGCCTTCAGAGCTTCAAACAAGGCGGCCGCTTAGGGTTTAGGGTTTAGGCCAAGCTCTGGTCAGAGCCAAGTGGCCAGTAGAAGTGCCCATGCACTGTGGAGCACCGCGGCGGAAGTAGCACCTTCCTCAGAGAAAGCCTGCACATGCCATCGGCGCCGCATATAGGTTCTGTCGTTCTGGGCAGTGCGACTGGGCCTCCTGGACCGAATGCTTCGACCAGCCGTGAAGGCGTCGGCGCAGCTGCAGTTTGAAAGACTCCTTTCGAGCTCAAAGTCAAAGCCTGTCTCAATCTGCATCTCCGTGGAGTCCGGACTACCCTTCCTGCAAGTCGCGCTGGGCCGGGGCCGGAACAGCAGGCGGCCCTGTCGGCGTGCTCAAGAAACTAGAATTACCTGTCTGTGGCAGCGGAGCTGCACATTCCCTGCTTCGGAGCTAGGCCCACTCATCGACTGCTGAGACCACGCCCTCGGTGGATCTCCCGGTGGCCTGTCTCACAAAGATGCTGACGCCAGAAACGCCGCATCTCTTCTCGTCGCCTTCCCTTCCGGTGAGCAGCAGGACTAAAAACAGAAAGACTCGAGTCTTTGGGAAGGCGGTAGAGTCTCCAAACAGTCTCTCGAGCCTGGCTTCGCAGCTGGACGAAGGCGGCAAAGGAGGCCAAGGATGCGGCAGGCGCCAGCCGAGTGCCTCCTGGGGGCTGGAAGCAGACAAAGCGTCGAGGATCTCTTTGCGTTGCTCCTTCGTAGAAATGCAGGGCATCTTGGAGCAGCAACGGATTTGACCAGCCATCAGAGATGGCATGGTGCTCCGTGCGGACGAAAACGAAGATGCCATCCTCAACTTTGCAAAGTTCACTCTTGGGCCCAGGTTAGCGGCATCTTTCCACGCGGAATGGCCAATGGCCTCAATCTGCTGCTTGCCGCGTCGAACCTGTCAATTGTCTTACCGACCAACAAAGCTGGACCAAAATCGCGCCTCCGAAATCCGAGGGAAAGGGAGAGGGACCTACCTCGAAGAGTGCGAAGCGCAGAAGAGGCCCGCCACTCGTGAAACCTGCCGCTGCGTCGCTCCGCAGGAAGTCACGCAGAAAGCCTGGGCTGGGCGGACCCATGCCATGTGCAGCCAAGCATGGAGGCAAAGGGAGTTGCCACAATTCTTCTGCATGCCTAGGCACTCAGCAGCTTGGGAACCTCCGGTCGTGAAGTCTCAGCCCCTATCCGCCCTACCGCTCACGAGGCTCACGGCCCAACCGCCTTGCCTCGTCAGGACTTAGAGGCGGCAGCGCCTGTGGATCCTTGCCGGACCTGAAGCTCGAAGGCTTGAACAGATCAGACGATTCCTCTTCGTGCACACGTCGGCCTCTCCATCTCCACAGACAGGTCCCAAACACCCTCCTGTGCAACTGCAGCACTGTGCGTTGCTTCACCTTCCTTGTCTGAGTCCAGTCCAGTCCCGTCCTGCCAATGCACCGAGGCAGCTTCCGAGTTGGCCTTGAAGGCGACCTCCCAGGGCCAGATAACCCCCTTTCCCCACCCTCACGGTCTCTTTTCAGCCCGGCCTGCCAAAAGCGAGGACCCTCCTGAGAGGCAGGCTGCGGAGCGGCAGCGATCGACGCCCGCAGTGCCTCGCAGAGTCAGGCAAGACTTCGTCCCCGCAATGCGGGCAAGCATGTGCCTCGTGCCGGCCCACGGTTTTCTGCCAAGCCCTTTTCCAGGCAGCAGCATCCACTCCACGAAGCAATAAAGGAAGCCTGAGATGAACACTTCGTGCCTGGAGACAAAGCAAGCTGCAACTGCAGGCAAGCAGCTGTTCCACATTCGCACGTGGATCCAAAAGGGTTTCTGCCATCATCCCTTCTTGTAGAGGCGTGCAGGGGTACACGTTCTCGACGTCCTCAAAAATCCTGTTCAAGCCCAGCACATCGGCAAAGTAGCTCTCTAACGGCAAAAATAACGAGCTACTACTTACTAGTATATCTGCTATTTTTATTTTTGCTGTTCTTACTATTATGACTAGTATCACGCACTGTTACTACAATTATGCCACAATGTTACTCTTAGTAGCATTCGTACTCTTACTAGCATTCTTCCAATCGCAGCCAGACCCCGGCCTGTCCCCAAGAGCCTTGAGCCACCCACTCAGCGCCGCCACAGGTAGGACGCCAAGGGAGGGAAAGTCGCTGGGCAAGGGCGGTCTCCTGGCCCGAGCCCCAAGCCCAAAAATTATGTAACCCAATACAAGCCAAACTGATCTAATCTAATTGTATACATACAGAAGTAGTTATTCTTGGTATTATTATTATTGTTGTCACCATTACTATACGTGCTCACCACTTCTTGCAAACGGCATCCATGCCTGTCCTTCCAGAGGCAAGATTCGTTGCACACTCACAGATCTCTGGAATTTGGCGTACGAACTCGTCGAAAAAACGGCCCACTAGCCTCGGCAGGATCCCAAACTTCTCATGACTTCGGATCTGGATGGTCCAGGACAAGTCACTCAGCATCAAAGTCGGGATGATATATCCATTCAAGCTCCAAAGATGTCCCGTTCTCGCTGGCCACGAGCATGGCCTGAGACTTCTTCTTTGGTGCCAAAAGACGAGACTTGAAGATGCCAAGTGGGCCTCAATCTCCAGGAAGTACTCCCGAAGGTTTTCCAATGCCACGTCCTGCTTTGATAAGGTCCTCCACTCTGGAGCCACGCTGAAAAGCTGCGAGTCGCCCCGCTGGCAGCCGCTTGCCTGCCATCGCGGTGTGTTGTTTCTTGATTCTTATTTTTCACTTCAGCAAGGAAGAGCGCACCAGGAAACAGCTGGGCCTGACCGTGGTAGTTGAAGGAAATCGTGGGCTGTACGTTGTGGCCGTGAACTGCGGAAGAGCTTCTACATCGTTCGATGTTTTCAAGGAGCGCTTCCGGCATCGCCACGGACACCTGCACTGCCATGCACTGCACCGGTCGCTGCAGAGTAACACACGTTGATTTGATTCGAGTGGCCTCCAGGCAGAGTGGCTTCAGCTCTGTAAACCAGCCGACTGTGTTCGCAAAGTCCGCATGCTCTGCGCCACGACCGTGTCCCTCCACGTCTACCCACAGCGGAAGTTCTGCACCAGCTATTCGCGCGAAGGCCTGCGCAGCACATATCATGGACAATAAGACGTGGCTCCGATTGGAGGAGATTCATAAACAGAGACTTACAAGCAGTTAGTAGCGGCTCTCTGTCTCCCTGCCTTGGCCAAGGCAGCCAGGAGCAGCTCCGAAGGCCGCAGTTCCCCACATGAGAGCAGCAGCGACGTTTCTGTGCAATCCAGGCTCTGTACCTCTGCATCCACAATAGAAAACGTGTGCATGTATGCAAATATACCGATGTATGTAGATTCGTCTGTATATGTACGTGTATATGTATATGCCTCATGCCTATAGGTGTATATGTATGTGTACTGTGTATACATATAACATACACTTGTGTAGTTCGTCAGATCAATTAGTTAGCTAACTAGCTAGCTAGCTAGCTAGCTAGCTAGCCAGCTAGCTAGCTAGCCAGCTAGTTTGTTAGTTCGTGAGTTAGCTCGTTAGTTAGGTAGTTGGTTAGTTCGTTCGTTCGTTAGCTAGGTAGTTAAGTAGTTAGGTAGTTAGGTAGTTAAGTAGTTAGGTAGTTAAGTAGTTAGGTAG